>QFDV01000051.1:2135-32003 GCA_003315845.1 Lactarius trivialis
TATTTTATGGTGTTGTAGAGAAAGAGCATGACTGATCAGTGAGACTCGCAGTTACCCTGCTTCTTTTCCTTGTGTCATTCGTCCCAGGGGCAGGAACACAGGAAAACTGGTCCTAGATTCGCTTATTTGACGCTGTATCAGATATCAGATGGAAAAGTGTTTGACCTCGCACGTGTCAGTGTCATGATCCTTATGACGTACCATGTCCTGTATAGTTACTACAACTGTAGTACTGTATTCGAGTTGCTGCAAATATGAATTATGCACCTGAACCTCTGCTATGGTCGCGTCTTGTGTTTACTCGAGGGCAGGAGATATTGTTGGCAGGTCTCAGCCGCTCTATTGGGTCGGCTGCGGACGTATTCGACCATCCTGGACCTACAGTATATCACGATTGATCGAGCATAAATCTAATAAAATGTACCCATCCAGGAACGCCGGTGGTTCTTCGATCGTCTCTTGCCAGCAATGGCCTGTGACCAGAACAGAATTTGTCTCTGGGCTCCTGTACGGCACCGTTCGTTCTTAACGGACAATACGGAATGTGTTCTGTGTCGGGTGTGGCAATATTTCAAATCATGTCGGGTGACGGTGGCATGACAGTGGAGCATAACCGCGTAGGTGAGATCGTCTAGAAGGACCTCTAGTCACAAAAGCAGGTTGCGTTATATTATCGCAGCGCACATGCGCTCCGTCCACGCCCCTCTCTTGGAAACTTGTATCAATTGATAGTGTTCAGGACACAACTTAAAGGCGAAAAGTCCTCAGCAGCCTGTGGCGCTAATCGATAGTAAATTAGTAATCGATTCAACATCAACTAGTGAACCGAGGTCAGTCCAGGGGGTGCACTACGCAGCTAACTCCTGTTTCGCTGGCCAGTACATCCATGTTCAGGTATATGGGCTGGATGCATTCTTTTGCGCTGAGAAAGGTTTGGACTCTGTGTACAGGATGAACGAAGACCCGATATAAGCCCCAGATGGGATACTTGGTGTTTTTGGTGGCCGCCACCGATGAGGCCTATGAGGTATCGATGCTATATCATGCTTCCGTCAAATTCACAACGCTTGCCAATTCTGTAAGAAGACAAGTCCCGAGGAGATTCGGGCGGACACGGGTGCTGCCCGTCTGACAACTTTGGGGCCTCAAGTAAACCTGGAAACTCCCATGACCCACAAGCTAAGACGCAGGGCTGGGTGTGATCTTGTTCTCTGGAGGTGCTGGTTTAGCCGTTGGCACACCCAAACCTGCTTCATGAATATCATTGAAGGCCAATGTCGAATAGATACCTCTCGGCATCGGACGGAGCAGGGTAGATCAAAACATTCCACCTTGGACACATCTGAAATTCTGTCTTTCCCCTGGGTCATTAAATAAACCAACGAAGGTGCGTGATAAACGTTACCTCATACAGCGCTGGGAGGAAGTGGCGCTGCGCGAACAAAAGGCTTGTTTTTGACTTCTGTAGAAAAGAACACGCGACACCCGGTCTATGATCCCAATGGTCGGTCTTGTCATGATAAAATAAAGAAAAAGCCGTGAAATTCGCGTGAAACCAAGAGATTTCCGTATGATGGCAAGAACTTAAGTGCGCACTGTACCACGATCATGTGACATTATATTACATAATGAAAATGTGCGTGGGAAATAGAGTTTGTGGTTGCTCCGTGTTTGAAGTTGGCCTTGTCGTCTTTCGACGGTTGGTTTCAGTTGTACGTTCCTCAGCCTTGGCCTCTTCTCACTCTCACTCTTTCCGCTTTTTCTTAATCGTCTGCTATCAAGCGCTGCTAGTTTCACTCTCTTCTCATGGCTGACCATGCAGAGCTAGACTCTCGTCTGTCGCGAGTAGGGCCACCCAGTAAATCGCTAAAACGGAGTGCCTCCGTTGCATCTCTTCCCACTCCCCCGCGTACTGTCAGAAAACGATCGCGCTCACGCGGTTCCGCCTACCACTCCTCAGACGATGAAGCTGATGAAGCTCTCCCGGTCGTATCACCTCACTTGTCACCATCGCAGAGCCACCACGTGCCGGAGGAACTGAGCATCCCCACCCACAAGCGACGCAGGATCGATGCAGTCGTTGCCGAGCTCAATGCTGAGGAACGTGAGGATACCTTTTGGCTTTCAAGTGCGCCTGTGCAACAACAGGTTTCCCAGCCAGAGCCAAAAAGTGCGCGAATTTCCCGTTCCCTGTCTAAGGGGAAGCCCCCGTCGTCCTCGCGTCGCGGGCCTCCTACCTCTACCCGGAGACTATCGCAATCGCGCGCCGTACCCGCCTCGGTTGTCCCTCCGACGTGGTCACTCCTTTCTCCCCCACCAACCCGGCCTCGTCCGCCAGTGACGCCGCCACGCAAACGCCCGACGAAGCCTATGCCCGTGCGGGATTCACCAAACAATCCGTTCCTCGTCAATCCCTCTGACTCTCCGGGGTCTTTACCAAGTTCTCCTGTTGGTCCTCGTACTCCTGTGCCAGACAAAGAGACAATTTACTATGTCTTGTACGTTGTTCTCCTTTCGCGCCGATTGCTCGGATGCTGAACCCTCTCTCTTACTCTCTTTAGCCGCGGCAAGCGTCTAGCTTTCCAAAATCCACATTTTGGTGTCCCTAGAAATCCTCGCACGAAGCTTCACCCTGAGCACCCTGACTTTTCCCCATCTGAAGACTGTACCCCACGCCGCCTCTTTGAGCCCCCACGCAAAGGAAAGTCCAAGATTAAAGCGCAGACGCAAGCATCGGCTACTCCCAAGCGTTCGCCATCGCCAACGTGGGAGGAGGATGTCGACGATGACGTTATTGTCCCACCACGTGCGTCGCTGGCGCAGGAATTCGAGAAAATTGGCAAGGCGGAGGGGAAAAGACCTGTTTCTCCTGTGAAAAAGGGGAAAGAAAGGGTTGAGGTAGCTGAAGAGCGCAAGGAAAGCACAAAAGTGATCGCACTGGGCCAAAAAGAGCCGAGTCACTGAGTGGATTCTATTCATTGTTGGTGCCACAGCGTGCACAACTTTTGCTTCTTGCATCCCTTGTTACTGGTTTGCTGATACACTGCTTGGATTTGTCCCCTGTCCCTTCTCCCGCGATACCTATTTCTCGTACATCCTGTTGCCTATTCCTGCGATACATCCATCTCCATCTTGAACCCGTCACACTCCTCTCCTTTTATCATGTATATGGGCTATGCGTGCCCACTCTCCTGCGTACTTAATCGTGTCAGGTAGTTTGATGTACTGCAATCGTAATGATATGCCATGAGCACCACTGTTAATGTGCCAAAGCAAAAACGTATGGCAATTGATAAAGCCCTCGTGTAGTAGGCAGTGCTTTGGCAGTGCTTTCCTGCCAGTGTACGGTGCGGGTCCACAATCGCACCATCTTCTTTCCACTAATACGACTCCGAGTATACAAAGATGTCCTCATCGCTGCACTCGCCTCATGACTACAACAGTCCGCTCCTCGATGGAGCTGAGTCGGATGGTGGATATTCGTCCGAGGGGAGCATATCCTTAATGTACGATGCATACTCGCAGAACAAACCGCGTAGGCACAAGCGGTGGACACTACCTGCTCGACACGGGCGCGGGGGTGCTAGGACTAGGACACGGTGTAAGTGCCTCTTCGAGTCTTCAAACGGCGGCGAAATTAATATTCATTCCGTACAGATCCAAGAACAGTTGTCTCTCCGCTGTCATCTGTATATGAGCTCCCCCACAACGTCCTTTTCGACATCTTCACTTTTTATGGTGAGAATGTGTTCTCCGAACCTGGAGGCCACAAATACTGGTGGCAGACGCTTGCGCTTGTGTGTAGCAAATGGAACAGCGTTATCCGCTCTTCGCCGTCGCACTTCCTCGGCGAGCTCCGTTTCGGGAATGACGACTCCACGTTGTTCTTTAGCAACATTTTGCATCAAAAAGGGAATTCTGTCACACGCTCGCTCGAGCGTTCGCCGCTCTTGCCACTCAATCTCCACTACGACTTGTTTCGCTCTTCTGCTCAAAGCTCCAAGGGCGATGAAGACGACATCGTCGTCCTTCTGCAACACCTGGAACGCGTCTACGTCCTGCGACTGCTCTTGTCGCTTTCTACCTGGCGCTCGATCGCAGCTGCAACGTCGGACATGCCAGTCAGTTGCACCTGCATAGAATACATCTACCTCGACACCGGGGACAGAACAACAGGATTGGTGCTTCCCAACGTGTTCCTCAAGGGCCACTCGCCGAGGTTGCATACGCTCGTGATGATAGGGGTCTTCCCCCCTTCTTTGTCGTCCCTCCTTCTTTCTCCAACCCGTCTTACCTGCCTCGTCCTCGACGGCATCCCGGATTCGTCACATCTCCCCCCAAGTGAACTCCTCATGCACCTCAGCGACATGCCCCGATTGCAATACCTCAACATCGGGTTTTTGTCAGCGATCTGTCATCAACGCGCCGCGGGAGATATATCATCGCTCGATCGCGTATCGCTCCCTTATCTCACAGTATTCCACTTTCGCGGTGTCTATACATATCTGGAATCACTTATAGCCAACCTCGACGCCGCGGCTGTCTATGAGCTCGTTTTCAACAGCTCAAATACACCATTCCGCTCGTTTCCGCATTTCTGAGACGGACAAAGCGATTCGGATTCGACGGAATTCGCATAAATTTCTGGCCAGACGGCCTCGTCATCTGCGCGACACCCGCGATTTCACCCTCGCCCGAAGATGTCCTGTGCTTTCGCATTCTGTGTTCCCGTCTCGACTTTCAAGTTGCGGCGGCGGTCCAGATTTGTCGCGCACTGGGGCCGAATTTCGGTAATATGGAGGACCTCTTCGTTCAATATAGCCAAGATCAGTTCCCGGCGCAGTGGCACGGGGAGGTCGACCCCACCCTGTGGAGAGAAATGCTCTCGCAGTTTCGTGGCATGAAAACGCTCTGGATATCCAGCGCGCTCGTTTCGGAGCTAACTGCCTCGATGAGGTACGATACGCTACAACTGCTCGGAGAATTTCCTATCCTAGCCTGGATCGTTGTCGAAATCCACGGGGACCATACCGGCGCTGCCGCCGTGCGTTCCTTATCGGAATTATTAGCCACTGTTCGTAGTTTGGGTGGACCCGTTATCGACATCTACCGACTACTTTCGGATAAGTGGAAGACGGGCCCGCTCCCAAGATGAGGATTCCTGGTGACACGCCATCATCGACCCGATTCCGGTCCGAATGATGTGGGTCCCTGCTTAGCGGCCCACAACTACTGTATGTGCCGTCGGCTATGTATATGTATATATATGTAATCTACGGAATAAAGCGCCTTCCAAAAAACTACTGTATGTGCGATACCATTGGCGCCTGACGCTCACCATATTTCACGTACGAGGTAAATCGGTTAGGAAACCTGGTAATATATCTTTTGCCTTTTAGCACCGGATGGGGGGCACCTTATGCACGAATTTCTTGACACTGTAGTTTGCTGCGTCCAGTCTGAGTCCATGGCATTCCGGAATGGTTCTTTTTTAAAAAACATTTCTTTTTGGGAACGCACCCAATCACGTATCCTCAGACACCATTGGACTTCCACACGGGTCATTGACATGTGGGGCAAGGCCAAGGGGGGGGCAGTGTTGGGGTACTCCACAATCGAGTCGATAATATCGTCTTACTCGTGCTATGGAAGGCGCACGGGCTCGTGGATAAACCCATGATTTATTGCATAGTTGAAAACCGAGCACAAGACACCCGTCTAACTCTCGCTCGCTGGCCCATGCCAGACAAGAATTCCGATCTCCGTCGCGCCGCTCCCGTTGACATATACTGCGCCGCAGCTGGGCAGTCCCAGCGCGTCCCACGCCGCCGCAGACGAGCGGCGGCGCTACTGCCCCGGACACCATTGTCAGCCCGAACCACCACCACGCACGTTTCGTCCAGGACAAGAGCCCGGATGCATGATATCGGGGACACGCACCTTGCGCATGGCGCTGCGTACGCAGGCATATCGACTCTCGAGACCAGCTAGGTCTATCGCGACTGTGCGCGGCGGGGGGCGATACAGCGTGATTCGAGGACGCTTCCCGGCCTCCACTTCGCGAGATTCCGTCGGCGATAGAGCGCGCGCTCGGGTGGGCAGGAAAAACTTTGCTGAGGTGATCGAGTTCTTCTTCGACTGAGCAGGCGGCGGGTGGGGCTTGCGCTTTGGCAGTGTTGACCAGTCGGCGTCATCGTCAACGGACGGCCGCAACGCGGGGTGGTCGTACGCGGATTCCCCTGCACGCGGGACAAGACAGGAGGCGTCTACGAGCTCAGGCTCAGGGGAAAGGAGGCCTGGGGTCGGCGCTCGCCTGTGAACCGTGGTAAATCTAATTGGCTTGTCCATCCGAGTTCGCGATGTTGCTGGTAGACACTCGAATGATGCTGATGTAGAGCCACGTGCTGGAATGATAATTACCATGCAAGCGGGAGCACAGTAAGAAATTTATACGTTGGTGTGTCAACACTGGCAAGTCGACCTTCGATTGGTAGGTTGAAACAGCTACAGCCGACTGACTACGAGGTCTAGGCTCTACGTTGGAGAGAACACCTTCCTGTGGCTGTGGCGGACGTGCGTCAAAGAGCTTCGCTTGCGCACCTTGTGGGTTCCTAGGCGGAAACGGCTCCAGCTCATCCACGACATCATGGTGAGTACTTGTGATTTCTATTACCGATGGTTCTCGCGCATACATGTGGGTCGAAGCTTGCAGAGGCACGAATGGGGTCGAAACTTGAGTTTGAAATTCTAAGGGTGAAGACGTGCTTAATGAGGCATCGTGGACAGAGGTCAACGTTTGATTAATTAGCGAGCTCGCTCCATCCGGCCTTCTGTAGGGAGAGCCTGAGACCGGAGCTTGATGATGGGGAGGAATGACTAGCACATCCAGTGAATGTTCCGACGCCCCATCAACATCATATGATCCTAATAGAGATCGACCGATAGAGGCCCGGGTCGATAAGTTCTGAGCTGACTGGAACGGATTACCAGACCGAGATGTACCAGAGACTTGAGTAGCACAATCGACTGAGACAGAGAAGCTTGAGTCAGTCCTGGTATTATAAGAGAAGACCGGGAGAGCTGTCTTCGTGTCAATGGCGCGTCGACTCGTGGACAAAGAATCTGCGTCACAGGGAATATTGTGTAGCTGACGGGTGCTGTCGACAACTTTGGTGATGTGGTCGCACTTTCCTAGATGACGCCGATTACCTAGGACATCCGGGAAAGAACCAGAAAGCGTAGAACTTCTAGGAGGATCCTTAGGTTTTCTTGTATTTCCAGACAAGGATACATCAAGTGGCCGGAGTCCCGAACCTTTACTCGATGGTGGTTGTTGAGCTTGCTTCTTCAAGAAATCGACAATTGTTCCTTGAGGCTGCTTCTTCTGACATGCCTTGTTTCTCTTGCTTATTGTGTGTACACCGTAACTTTCCTGTGATCTGAGGTTGAACGTTAGGAGACTAGAACTCAACTGGAACTCAAGATGGCTTATATGCGCATTGGGCATAGCTAGCCGTATAATTGGGAAGTGTTCAAAGACGGAGCGCGTACTTATGAGCCGAACGTGACGCAGCGTTTATTTTCGCTATGGACCAGGGATTTGACTTGAATACTGCTGTGTCGTTGTCTTCGCTCAAAGGTTGATCGACAAGGGTGGAGCCGTCCGAGCATAAATTATCTGGGAGAACATCATCAGATTCGGGGTCCGAGAAGTCATGCGCATTATAAGAGCGAAGGTTGAAGGACCAAACAGAGCCCTCTGTCTTGGGCATCACAGCGCATATGAGACTCGAGAAGGCCGTGGTGCTGGCAGAGGCAAGAGACGCGTAACTTACTAGAGTGCATATTACCGGCACGTGACCGCGACACTGAAATTGACAAGAAATTTGATTTAGAGCTGGCACCTTCGTTCGTTCAGCGCAGGGGATTTTCTACACCCGTTCAATTGTGCATGTCTGTCAAGATGTCTGTTTCTTGGTCTGTTTCGTAATCTTCTCTGCTTCCTTAGCAGGGCCTTAGCGCTTTAGCCCTGGACAGTTGTGCATGTGATTTGGTGCGGGCACAGATAGCATGAGACTGTTTTCTGCTTGGACAGCATAATTGTCTTGTAGGCGCCGTTCCAAATCCTAGGAGACACAGGGGAGGGAAAAACGAAGTGACATTGCGCGTTGCCGATTCGCATACCCGTCGCAAGTGTGCAAACGGGCTCCGGGGCGGTGCAAACTTGGGAGGCCCTGCGTGCAGTAGTGGTGACTCGGAAGAGATGGGAGCATGGGATGCTTCGAATGTAGGTCACGGTGTACAGTACTACCACTGGCAGCTCTCGCTGACCAGACATAGCGAGCTTCTGGATGACCGAAATCTACTTTGGTTCCCTGGATAACAGTATATTCAACGAGACAACAAAACGTGAAGACATGCATGTACGGAAACAAATAAAAACAAAATAACAACGTAAAAGGCGGTACCGAAACCAAAGGCCGTTTAGAGACCTTATCTTGAAACAGCCAGATTCAGAGGTCATCACATGCTGCATTCGCCTCCGGCGGAAGAAAAATTTCGCAGTCGAAAGAATCAGTTCGAAACAGGTGCCACCAGGAGGTTCGTGGTAGATATCGGCTCGATAATTTCGCCGTTTGTTTGAGGTTCCACACCAGGGCCGGAAAGGCGAACAACTCTAAAAAGAAATCAGAGAAAGGAGGACGAGAGTGGAGAGAAACTGACAATTTTCCTGTGTTTCCTCCAGAGAACAGCAGGGGGAGAGATTTTGGTGCATTTTCTAACCCCTCGACGATGTGGAACTTGCGAATTATACGACCCTCAGAAATCCACTTGCTAAGGTCGGTAAACGCCTCGGTACAGCGATCAAAGTAGTCAGAACTACGAGAGATGGCGCTCTCAGTAAGCGGCCGGAAGGAGGAAGACATATTCTTACACAAGAAAGCCTTCGATCTTCGCTGCTTGAAATATGACATTTTGATAAGAAGAGATACCCTTTGACTCAGGTACAACTATAGGACATGACCATCAATGATTAGTCCAAGTACAGACTACGACTGGCGCACTATACTGGGATATGGCACCTAACGAAGAATATCAGTGATCACGACCGTGACATTTACCAGGGTATTGTGCATGAATAGCTCACCACACAAAGCGATGCGAGCCCCCTTGTTCAACCTTGTCAAGGCGAAGTCCAATATCTCGCCACCGACGTTGTCAAAGAAGACATCGAGGTATCCGACGACATCTTTGAACTCATCCTGGAACGTTGGGCTCTTATAGTTCAGGGCTGCATCTATCTTGAGCTCTTCTCTGAGCCAGCGGCACTTGTCGTCTGACCCAGCAATTCCAACGACTTTTGCGCCGTATATTTTGCCGATCTGACATGCCACAGAGCCCACCGAGCCGGCAGCCGCCGAGACTACGAGAGTTTCACCAGCCTTGATCTTTCCAACGCCCAAGAGACACTGGCTCGCACATTTAGTGGCATACAAGGGGACCCCCGACAATAACGACATACGAAATAAGCCGTTACGCCGCCTGAAGTGGACAAACTAGATGAGGGTTCACGGATAACGCTGTTAGCTACTGTACGCACCGCTAAGTCCCAAAGGTCCTAGAAAATCGAGTGCCTGGCCCCCTGGTGGGATCCTGGCACATTTTTCTCAGTCTGTAACCAAAATCAAGACTGACTGTGCTCACTCAAGTTTTCGGGCGTCTTCTTCTTTCAAGACAGCAAACTCCGTCCAACCTGCCCATAGGCACAGTCCCCAAACGAGCATCGGTATTGAGGCGACTCACCAGGCATGCACTGCACAATATCACCAGGTTGGAGAGTAGAGCCTTCACCTACCTCCACGACGGTAGCCAAACCAACAGACCGCATGACTTCACCGATTTGAACAGGAGTGGTGTAGCTTCTAGTATCCCTTAACCAGCCTCGCATAACAGGGTCGAGTGAAAGCCAGTTGACCTGCACGAGGATTTCACCCGCACCAGGCTTGAGCGTGAAGGGCACTTTCTCAATACGAAAGGTGGTAGGCGTAAGGTCTGCGATAGGGCGCTCATTGAACACGATTTGTGTGTAGTGTTTTGGAGACATTCTTTGACGACTTGAGAGAGAAGAGGAAAGTTTCCAAGGCCAAGGGATCGAGGACGAGGATGAGACGATGACTCGGAGACAAACTGCGAGTGCCCTCGATTGGGGTTGATCACGCAGACGAAGGGGGGGGAAAGTGGCGACGGGGTGCTGATGCATTCAGCAGAAGTTGGGTTTTTAAATACAAATGAGCCAGCATCTAATCGACCCAGTAAGGAGATGGGATACTAGTAGCATAAGAGCAGGATGGTGCCAAAGGGGAAGTCGAGACAGGAGGATCGTTCCTGATCTTTCAAACGTCCAAGTTACAGGGAACAAAGAAACGAAGTAGCAAGGTATTACGCGTCAAGGTCAGGGTATTACGAGTGGCGAAGTCAGGTGGTGCGACGTTTACGACGAAAACGCGGAATTTCGGGTCCATTCTCGGCTCAAAATGGCTGAGCCAGCCGAGCCAAGGTCAATCGGCTCAGAACCGACTGAGCCACGGACTATCCAGAAATGACATAGCTGCGGTCCTTTGCAATGTCACTATATCACTAGAGGGTGGTAGAGGAAAAAACGTGCTGGTTTCTGAGTCAGATCCTCGCATTCCCCAACGGCAGGACCGTGTGCCAGTGGAAGTTTATCATGTTCTCGTGGCTAGTATGACCTGAAAGAGAAAGACGCGATAATTGCGGCTCCAGCGCAACTTGAACTCAGCCGCATCTTGGCTCGTTAGTCTTCAAGTTCTTACCTGGAGCAGCTCAGGTACTAAATCACATACCATCATTCCGAATGAATCCCCACTTTTCGACCACTGTCAGGAAGAGGAGCTGACCTCTTCAGTGCGACATATCCCTTCGTGGGACCCCTGGCTCGGCTACGAACCGCTGGCTCAGCTAGGCAGGGAATTTGGTCAGAGGTAGTGTAACTCTGGAACCGACACTGGCATATACCGTGAGCCTATAAGACGAAATTGGTTTATTCTTTGTCCATGCAAAGCCCCGAAATCTCTGTCAAGTATTCTCAGTGGGAAAAAACAAAACTTATGTCAACACAATGATTCCTTGTTAACGGGGTTTTTCAACAAGACAAAGGAATATTGTCTGCGATGTAGTCTTCCTCGGGATACCGGCGAAATATTAGCTTGCCGAGTGGGATGGCCTTCAAGCTTGAAGCTAGGCTTCATCGGTTTATATTTTCCATTTTTGGTTCGAGACTACCGACTTCCCGTGCTTCGCAAGGTACTAGATACTTGTCAACACAACCTGGCCTTCTGCTTGATTCCCGTGTGCCAATCGATACGCCCCACTTGAGTCGACCATGAAACCATCTGTTCCCAGCTTTGTTAATTTCGGTTAGGGCGCGAATTGCGAGCGCTGCTGTGCGTTGTACTATATGTGGAACCCCTTTGAGCTCGAGCCCTGTCACAAGCCCGTATACCATTCCCTTCAAAAATACAAAGACCCTTGTACTAACAGTGAAAGACACACCCGTATTTTTCCCTTGACATGAAAGGGACGGTGTAGATGACTAGTGTTAGTAACGTATCTTGGACCGCCACGGAGTAGTTTGACCACACCATGGTCAACGAATCAGCCAGGACAGCATGCGGCGCTATAAAAATCTACAGCCGCGAAACCGAAAACGACACCAGCATGGCCCCGTAAAAGCCATGTCTGGTCACAATCCCGACCTGCTCCTCCTCACTGAACTTGTACACCATGCTTCTGCAATCGCCGAAAATTGATAGAAGAGTCAATTGCCTCCGCATTCGAAATATCTGCCGTTCACATCCCACAATCACTCACGCAGACAGACTCCACAAGTCACAATGGACTGTCCCCATACCTTCTAGGCCGGTGCCGACCCTCCTGCTGCCAGAGGAGGATTTAGTAATATGGGAACACCCTTCCCATGGGGGCAGGGTGACTGTGGGATGACTCCTGTGTCTCAGCTTGAAGGCAGAAATGTAAGCAGATTTGTCCCCACGATACGATACCTCACCTACTAACTTTTCACAGAGTGTTGACTGCCAGTGGACTTCCACTGTCGCAGCCAGTGACATGCTCGGAAACAGTGCCAACCTCGAAGATGACTCATTCTCTAGCTTCGAGGTTGGCGCTGTTTCCGAGTATGAACTCACTGCGCCAGATGCATTTGCTCCCGCCCCAGTAGCACATCCTTTGGCTAACGACAGCGCATATAGGAATGAATTTCCATTCGATCCGCCCGTAAGCACGCAATGAATGGTAGTCGACCGATAATATTGCTTATCTGTATTGTATGTCGGGGTGACCCTTCAAGTTGCAAAGCAAACTCGGAAAAAGTATGAAACTTATGCCCGGGCTGTCATTCGAAGGGGAAGCTGAGCACAAGCAGGAGGCTCATCCACGAGGAGGACTCGCCGTACGCATGCAACCAGGGCTCAGTAAAGGAACAATGATAAATCCGAGGTGATGGGACGCGGCGGCGAGGGGAGGCTCACGTCCACAACAGGTGGGAGTTTAAAATCGATCCTTTCTGGGGCCTAGCCACGGAGGGGTCGGTAGAAGCCCATGAATAGGAATTGACGAGCGAGAAAGTGTGAGGGGGGGGGAGTCAAGTGGAAGGAGCAGATGAAGACTTTTGTGCCAGTATAGAGCAGAGAAGAGACCGATCCGTGTTCCGCCGACATCGCCAATGGGAAGCTCGCGAATACATGGACGGCTCTTAGCAGAGACGAAGATCCAGTTTGGATTGAAGGCGACTCATTCTCTGCTACTTCTCCAGATCCTTTCGCTACTAGTCGTGTTGCGTGCGACCCTAATCATGAGGGGCCAACTAGTTAAACACCGATGCCTCGACGTTCATCGTGGGAGTGTCGCTGAGCGTCTAGTGCATCAACCTCACTGACGAGACGGAATACCGGGCCTGGTGCCAGCGATTGATATGCGTCATCATGATCATGATACTTTTCCTCCTATATAAGGTCGGGCAGCTGAGCAAGTCCGAATTCTCCCACCAACCATTCTTAATCGCTCATCATGTCCGGAAAGCTCGCCTCCGGTAGGACACTTATCGCACTCGACAGTCCTTTTGACGAGGGGAGTCTCTAGAATATCCCTCCTGGAAGAAACTCCAGCAGGTGTACGATAGCGAACGTGAAAACCTCGTCTTGAAAGATCTCTTTGCCTCCGATCATGCGCGTTTTTCAAAATTCTCCAAAGAATATGTCGCCTCGTCCAATCCTTCTAATACATTTCTCCTCGACTACTCCAAGAACTTGATTACGGAGTCCATCCTCGAGACCCTTCTCAAGCTTGTCCGCGAAGCGCGTCTGGAGGAATACCGTGACAAGATGTTCGCCGGGGAGCACATCAACACCTCCGAAGATCGTGCTGTTCTCCATGTCGCACTGCGCAGTTTTGGCGAGTACAAGATCTCCGAGCCCGGAGTCGATGAAGTCGTTCCGGTCTTGAACCACATCAAGGAGTTCAGTGATGCGGTACGCAGCGGCGCCTGGAAGGGGTACTCAGGCAAGTCCATCACCTCCATCGTCAATATCGGCATCGGCGGCTCCGATCTTGGACCCGTGATGGTTACCGAGGCACTCAAACACTATGCCAAGCGCGACCTCACCCCGTACTTCGTATCCAACATCGATGGAACACATCTTGCCGAGACTTTGCAGAAGCTTGATCCCGAGACGACGCTTTTCATCATCGCGAGTAAGACGTTCACAACACAGGAGACGATCACCAATGCCGAGTCTGCGCGCGAGTGGTTCCTTGCATCCGCGAAAGACAGGTCTCATATCGCGAAGCACTTCGTCGCTCTCTCCACGAATGAGAAGGCCGTCACCGCGTTCGGCATTTCCAAGGACAACATGTTCGGCTTCTGGGACTGGGTCGGCGGACGCTACTCTCTCTGGAGCGCCATCGGTTTGTCTATCGCACTGGTCATTGGCTTCGACAAGTTCGAAGAACTCCTTCGCGGTGCGAAGGACATGGACAAGCACTTCAGAGAAACGCCACTGGAGAATAACCTTCCTGTGCTCCTGGCCGTCATCGGGATCTGGTACAACGACTTTTACGGTACTTCATTTATTATTGGTGTAATTGGAGCGATGTTGATTCCCGCCCCAGGTGCGCAGACTCATGCCCTGCTTCCTTACGACCAGTATTTGCACAAATTTGCGGATTACTTCCAACAGGCAAGCCTCTATTACCTGAGGTTATTGGCTTTCTTTGATCTTCTCGAATAGGGAGACATGGAATCAAACGGCAAGTTTGTGACCAAGGGAGGTCAACGCGTTGACTACCAGACTGGCGTACGATTCTTTTCTGTACATGAGACTATCGACTTATGCATGGACCCGTAGCCGATCATCTGGGGTGCTGCCGGGACTAATGGCCAACACTCATTCTACCAGCTCGTCCATCAAGGCACGAAACTTATTCCTGCGGACTTCCTTGCACCCGCTACGACGCATAACCCTCTGCGAGGCTCATTGCACCACCGCATTCTGCTTTCCAACTATTTTGCACAGCCCGAGGCGCTCGCATTTGGTAAATCCGAGGAGCAGGTCCGCGCGGAAGTTGGCCCCAACGCAAGTGAAGCGCTTGTCAAGAGCAAAGTCTTCGAGGGCAATCGCCCCAGTAACAGCATCATCTTCCCGCTCCTCACGCCCGCAACGCTCGGTTCTCTGATTGCTCTTTACGAACACAAGATCTTCACTCAGGGTGTCATTTGGGGCATCAACTCCTATGGTATGGTTACTCTACTATCCCGGCGGGGCGTATGCTGACCACTCGCCCAGACCAAATGGGTGTTGAGCTCGGAAAGGTGCTCGCGAAGAATATTCTTGCTCAGCTCGACAAGCCGGAAGATGTCAAGGGCCACGACAGTTCGGTGAGTAATATACACCCGCAATGAAGGATCAGTCTCTCAAGCGCGATGGTGCTACCGTTAGACAACTGGCCTCATCCACTACTACCAGAAATATAGGAAGGAATAAATCGGCTGCTTGAATGCGTAGCGGTGTGTACGTAACAGAAAAATAGGAAGAAGACCTTGTACGAGTTCGTGGAATGAGAAGCAGTATTTCTGAATAGACGTTGTGTGTACATGTGCGTATGTTATCTCTCCAAGGAAAACGATCTTGATGTGCACGCTGTTTGCCGGTGTCAGAAGGTGTTTGTCTTCTCCATGATATGATGTGCTGTCAGTCATTTGCCTTAGACTCTTATCCTTGCAGTATCATCTGCACTGCTCCACAATGAGGAAGTCTTTCTGACGCCGCCGACGTGCAATTATCCCATTGGACTACCAAGCTTGCCAGGATGAGCCTGAAACACAAATAGCCACAGCACTAACAGCACCATCAAAATTGGACTGCGTCCAAAACGCCACACGGCCGACCAGTTTTGTTACTGTATCGATGTGAGCCATGCATCTGTCGGGAATACCGTGATACTGTCCGGTTCAAAAAGGACTTGTCCGAATAGGCCGCCAAGTTCCGGATGATGGAGCACACCTCTGAATTATAAAGTACTACACTAGTACAGTACAGCCTGAGCACAAAAGGTACAACCAACGGTCGCCAAATACATCCACATGATGTCATACACTCAACTTCTACGTGTCTGAAGATAGCAGCCTTTCTAGCGAAACCAGGACTGTTGATGTCAACACGACTTGGAGCATTTAGTCGTGGAAAAAACAAGGGGGAAAAAAAAATTACGAAAAGAAATTTGTTTATCGTATAATTAGCAGCGGGGGGAGAGAAATCAGAATACAATGGGCAACGCGGGAAAGATTGGATCACACTGTAAAGCGGTTTGCAGTGAGGTGCCCACCCCCGAGCAGCGCTTATGCATGCCGCACCGCCGATCCTGTCACGAAAGCTTGCTCACCGCTGCCACCACCCGCTCGGCAGTGAATGCTCTGCTGCGCGGGCTCTTCGTCTTCTTTCCTTTTCCGGCCTTATCGCTGCCATGGCGCGACGTCTCGGCCGCCGTACTCGGGCGGCGAGACACAGAGTGAGTCGCCTCCGGTGTCGTCGTTGTACTTGTCTCCCCATCGCCTGGCGAAGTAGGTGAGGACACCGACAACTGTTTCGGTGACGGCACGCCCGCGTCGTGCGCGCTCGCCATCGATGCGACGGTGCTCGTGGGTGAGAAGCCCGAGCTGCGCATTGACGTCGTTGACGATGTGGCGCTGGTGGAGTTCTCCTCGCGCGTCCGTTTCTGCTTGGCCGCGCGCGGCTTCCGTGGAGAACGCGACTGGTGGGTGGGGATCACCATCGCGCGAGCGACGCCGCGCCCGCGCCCCCCGTCGACCGACATGAGCGAGCGGGTGCGCACGACGCCCCCGACGCTCACCGTGCTTGTCGTCACCCCCGGGCCCTGGAACGGCAGCACGCCCGGGGCTGTGAGGAGTGCGGGAGAATCTACGGAAAGGAGGTCCATGTTTGCGGAGGACATGATCTCTTGGCGCACGGTGGGCGAGACGGGCCCGAGGGGCGCGGACAGGCTCATGTTGGAGGCTGATCGCGCGAAACCGAGACGCCCATGGAGGTGGAGAGCATGCGCAGACGATGGTTCAGGGACGGCGGCCGCAATATGCTTGTCCATACCACTGCGTGCTTGACGTACGAGATCCAGGGGCCAGGAGTCCCACTCCAGCTCGTAATCGCCATCGTCGCAGTCCACGTCGACTGCGTCAAGGTCGGAGACTGTCTCCGAAATTTCTATTGGCAAGGGTGAGGCTTTCTTGCGCGGCTCTGGGTCACAAGGCTTTGGAGAGGGAGGGTCCGCGGATGATCCTCCCCACAAAATCCAACTCATAGCTTCGCTTACGTCTCCTAGTCCTGCTTTTTGTGCACGTTGGGAAACCTCGATCCGCCATTCAGGGTAGGGGTAGGGTGGTCGTTGTGGATTTGCAGAGATAAAAGGAGGTGAGGGTGAAGAAGGTGAAGAAGAGAGGGAAGAGTCCGGAAGAAGGTAATTTGGGATCAAGGAAGAGCTGATGGTGTTTGGGCAGAATCGGTGTAGTACTCGTAAAAGGTGCGAGAGCTCTGAAGAAAGAGAAAAAGGTCAGATACCCACTAATTCGAAGTCCAGACCACGAACCAAATTCGCTCAACGTATCCAGAACGAGCCAGATCCCCTGTGTGCCATCGCCGGCGTTGATTTCATTCCAAAGACCCTCACTTCTATGTTCTGGCGTTCTGTGTTCGTGCTGCTCCTCCCTTGGGATGCTGCTTCCCCGTGACCCGTCTCCCTCCCCCACACTACTGCGATGTTGATGTTTGATACTTTCTCTGGATTCACGCTTTCCCCAGACGCCGCCGTCATTTTCGCGCGGTAGTGTCCCGCCGGACCAAGGGTCTTTCCATTGATCGGCCGTCGGCGAGGATGAGAGTTGTGAATCTGGGACGTCGGGGGCAACCTCTACGCAAAATTTGGCGCAAACGATGTGCGGACTTGGAAGAGCGGTCGTAGAGGCGTGTGTGATACCTTCTTGCCCACGCAAGGTCGTGAGCGACGAAAGTAGGCATGTGTGTACCGGCGTAAGATCCTACGTATTCGTCAATATAGAACAACCCATACCGACAGCCGCGGCTCACGGATCTGGATTTAAAAAGGCTCAGCATGCCTTGGCGGATGACCAGATACCGGTCTCGCCATTCCAGCTTCATCTTTCTGCGCTTGCGGATTGACGGCGGCGCACCTGGGGCACCGACGCCACCAGACGGACCGCGTGGCTCGCCCGAAGGGTCTCGTACTTTCCTGATTTTATTCGAGGACACGTCCTGGAGGTAAGAAGTACCATGTGCGTCCTTGGGATTAACAACAACGCGGAGCGCGCGCACGTCAAGTTCGAGATAAGGTTGGATGTACTCGAGCATGATCTCCCGTGGGAGTCGCACCGTCGTATCTGGCGGATGCAACTCGAGCAACTCGTGCGGGCGTAGGCGGTACCAGGCAAGCGAGTAATCGTCCTCGAGGATTTGGCCCGTCGAGAACGCGAGCATCTGGTAGCGGTGTGGGGGCAGCATTGCGGCGCGCGGCTCCGGCTCCACCGTCTCTTCAGTAGCGGTGGGGGAGGCAATGCGCTGGTTCTGCGGCTGGCGCCCGCGCGGCTGACGGGGCTCTGAAAGAAAATGGAGCTCAGGGTCTGCGCCGCGCTCGTCGTCATGTGAATCCTCTGTGCTGTCGTCGAAGGAGTCGGGCGAAGGAAATGCGGAGGCGAAGGTTATGGGCGATACGGGGCGGTCTCGAGATAATAGATAATCGTTGGTCGTGCCATCACCGTTGTATACTTTGGTGAGTATGTATCGTTTAACCTCTGAGATCTTCAAGGTGGCGTCAAATCGAGTCGTAAGCCATTGGTCAAACGCGACTATACTCGATGGGATCAGGGGGCTTGGAATAAGGGGCAAAATCATTTGCGCACCAAAGCGACAGGCAATAGGAATCAATATTTGGGACCGTCTTTCGCTATCCATTCTTTTAGCGCGGGGGTTCAAGCTCAGGCGGGAGGCATGCGATGACCGACTTCCCTCAAGCTAGCACTAGTGCTGGTGCTAGTGAAAGCTCGCGTCCGACTCAGACTGGCGGGCCACTCCTTCCGGAAACTCAGGCTATAAATACACTCCAAACTTGAAATACAGATCAAACTATAGATAACTATCACACAAGCTTCTGTCCCTGTGTCGGCGTTCATCAGGCAGCCGCCTTCTTGGTGGCACTAGTATTGGGACTAGATGACATCCAAGTCAGCGTGCGTAACAGCGAGGGCAAAGAACGTACCCGTGCTGGAAGCGGAACACGTCCTCATTCCCGATCATCTCGTGCACAAGCGTGAGACGCCTTAGATTGGTCAGGAAGTCTTCGTATTTCTCGTTCTTCTTTCCACGCTGCGAAAGTGAACTCTATCAGCCAAAATTTCCATCACAATACCTATGCAATCGCACCGTCTTCTTTCCGAGCTTGTCAAGGAACTGTGCCACGTCCCCCGGTTAGTTAGTTCATAGTACCACTAGAGAATAAACGACGAACCGAAATCTTATTGAGCAAAGAATAGACCAGTGCAAGGATGATGATGACACCAAATGAATATGCCCACACGGTGACGACTGTCACAATATCGGTATGCCTATCAAGCTGTCATTAGCACCATAAGATCTACAAGAGCCAACACAGGTATACCCATTGTGTGGAGCCGGCCCAGAAATCCACCCGAATAGAGCGAAAATGCTAGCAAGGATGTCAATGCTGAGGACAGCCCCTACGAGTTGCCACGACGGCCAAGATCCCGTTCCACGAGTCACGAAGATCAACCAATTCTGTTACCCCAGAACGGATCAGTCTTTCCGCTCATAACACGAGGGTTGCTGGATGATGCATCGGAACTTACTTCCGTAAGAGCAACCTCCAGGAAGAGAATCTCCTGAATGCTTCCAAAATTCTGAATGATACCTCCGTCGTTCAAAAAGAGTGTGCTACGCAATATCCACGTAGCTGCGGCTAGCAGCGCCCCGAGGATGGTTGAGATAAGCCAGATCTTTGGTAGCTGCCACTCGACGGGGTCGCGCGCATATGGTGCATTATCGTACGCTATCGCGATGGTGCCAAGGTCTGCGAATAGGGCAATGAAAACAATGAGTTCCGCCCGGATCGTTTCATTCAGGATGATTATGGACAGCGTCAAGTAGATCTCGAGATGCAAGCAGAGTGCGATGCGGTATACAATATAGGCTGCGATCACGCGTATTTAGTTCCACGGTAGTAAGTGGACAAAGCTCGTACCTTTCATGCGGTGAAAGATCTGCCGTGCAACTTTGATTGCCGTGATGATCGTGGAAAGACCTTCGTCAAGGAAAACGACGTCCTAAACCCAATTACGCCGTTGGAAGTGAGCGAATCGTCGCTTTAATTACGATACGAGGCTTACCGCAGCACTACGAGCAGCGTCCGATGCACCCTGGACAGCTATACCACAGTCGGCCTATTCTGACGTCAGACATATGGGGACACGAGAAGAAAAGAAGATCACACCCTCTTAAGAGATGGCGCGTCGTTGACACCTAGAGACTGACGGATCTATGCAAGCCTCGACCATTTGTAATAGACTCACCATCGCCTGTCATGGCGGTCAGATGCCCGCGATGCTGCAGTATTTCTACCACCTGATATTTCTATCCGATGCATCGTCTCAACAGTCGTTCTATGAGCGCATGAACAACTTGAAACTTACATGCTCCGGGGTGACTTCAGCAAACCCATCCGCACTTTCCACAAAATCGTGTATCTATCCGTCCTGAATCAGCCGTGTTTCGCCTCTGGAGTCGGTATACGTGCATTCGATCCAGACAAGTCCTTGCCCGTGATAAGCCGCTCAGAGTCGTACACGTTGGTCCCAAGGGAGAGTTGACGGCAAGTTTCCTTCGCAATCGCAACCGCATCACCAGTGAGCATCTTAACGCGCACTCCGAGATTGCCAGCCTCGGCGATGGTCTGGGCCGTGTCTGAGCGAGGAGGGTCGAACCTGCATGTTTGTCAGCCAGGCCGGGGAACGGAGCAGAGAGAGAAAAGGAAGTCACATTGGGAGAAGGCCAAGACATTTCCATTCGCCATCATTCTCCTTGCAAGCTACGCCTGGCGGGCCGTAAAACCAGTCTTTCAATGGACACGCTAAGGACGACTCACCGAGCGTACGGAAACCGCGTCTAGCAAACTCCTGTATTGTCTGCTTGTACAACTCTTGGACTTCTGCAGGTGGGTTTGCCAGGCGAAGAATTCTGAAGGAAAAGTATGACGGTCGTCGCAAATAGAGAAGAACACATGGACATACGCGTTTGGTGCACCTTTTGCAGCGGTATAGCGCTTCCCATCTTTTTCCACCTCAGCAGTGATGCGCTTCGAGACGGGGTCGAATGGTGCGAACTTGTGCGTGATCCAACCACCCTGTACGAGAGTTATGAGCAACGCCCATGCACGCTGACCATCACCCAGTATACCTTGAGATTTTCCTTGGCTTTAGGATAATCCTTCGAAGGAGTTAGGGCACGACGAAGTGGTACCGTTAGACGAGATGCGGTGGTCACGTACCTTGAGAGTGACGACGGTCACCTTGTCGATCGGATCCAAGGAATTGACGTTATGCGAAGAAGCCAAGACAGCGACAGTGAGCCTAGAATATCTGCGTTAGACGAACGAACGCTTGAGAATGCAAGGTCATGCACATCCAGTCCAAGTCAACACCTTCAACCACCCAAGCTACAGAAATGCCGATAAACATCGCGTACTATATCAGACGGTGACGTGAACGTACGCTCGTGCACGCTAAGCTGGTTGGCAGTCAGCGTGCCTGTCTTGTCTGTGCATAGAACGTCCACGCCAGCCAAACTTTCGATGGCCGTCAACTTCTGCACGATTGCCTCTCTACGGGCGAGAAAAGCAGCGCCCACAGCCATCGTTGTGGTGGTGACACAAGGTAAACCAACAGGAACACCAATGATCTACGTGTGACTACCTTTGAGTGATCGCCTAGAAACGACAAATGGCCCAATAATACGTACCAGGAAAATCAACGTGTAAACGAGCAAGTTGTTATCCTTCGGAGTCGCGAGATTGACACCACGGAAGAAGCCACCAATCCAGACCGCCAATAACCAAATAATTACCCTTGAACACATCTGCTCTCAGATGTTTGGTTGCAACAGACAAATTTATAAACGCACAGCACGAGCAGAGTAGTCCCGATGCTCGACATGACGCGCTGAAAATGCCCAGGCCCTGTACCCATGGTGACAAGGTTTGCAGTCCGTCCGACGAATGAATCTTTAGCAATGTCGGTGACGATTATGTAGCATTTGCCACGCTTGGTACCCGTCGTGTAGTATACCGTGTCCCCAATGTCTGCATACCCTAAGTCAGCCAAAGTGCGGACACGGGCAAGAAGAAAATTTACACTTGTCGACAGCAAGGCTCTCGCCTGTGATCGCGCTTTGGTCAACAGAAAGTATGCTCGGGCCCTTATCGACACCTCGCTTGTCCTCGTCACCCGGGTCATCCTTCTCGGTATTCTTATCGCCAGAGGCTTCGCCATTTCTTCCAACGGTATTCCCACTCGATCCTTCGCTTTCAGCCTTACCTATTCAGTTAAAGATGAGCACCGACACTGAACTCTGATAAACCTGCGTCACCCTGGTTCTTCATACGCTTCTCGATAATCGACTGAGCTTTCTGGCGATCCTTGTCACTGTACTCTGCGAGGATCTACCAGAATGTGCGTGAGAGTACCTGCTGATAAGCCAAAGTATGTGCACATACCTTCCCGTCGGCGGGGATGGTCTGTCCCTCTTCTGTAACAACAATATCACCAGGGACGAGCTCGCGAGCATCAATCTCCAGCTCCGTTCCCCCACGAACAACCTATGTGCCGCGGAAGTCACTAGCAACACAGGAAGCGATGTAAGGGGAGGGCAGGAGCGCACAGTGGCCTTCATAGCTATCCCTGCCTTAAGCTGTTCGACGATATCTCCGGCCTGTTTCTCTTGATACCAACCGACGAAAGCGTTGAGCATAAGAATTCCGATCTACCGTCATGCGTCAGGCAAAATAACGGCAACGGGGATGAAAAGTGGGCATACGATAACACCGAAGTCGATCCAGTCTCTGAGACCGGCTGAAAGGAGCACGGCAAGTTCCATGACTGTAGGTGCGATGTGAGCAGCGAAGAAAGGCTGGCCTCAGAAAGCAATGCACCGAAAAGAATTGGGCCGCGGAAGTACCCAACGAACTGGACTATAGGATTGGCTCTTCGACTGCATATGGCAGGATAAGTGTTCCGATCGAGTGCTAACATCTGGTGGCGTACCTCTCGAGTTCGTTATACCCAAACCGAACCTGTCTCTCATTTATCTCGGATTCCGACAAGCCCTGGGACATGTCCGTGTTGAGCCAGCTTTGTGGAACCTTGCGCGCCCTCGTACTCTCCACGGGGACCTTTTTCCAAGGCATATACCATAGCCGCCGCGTCTCTTCTTCCTCACCGCCTCCATCTCGATCATGCCCACGTACTTCTTTCTTCGCTTCGATGTCGATGAATTTGAGCAGGCGAATATACTCGTCGGGCTCGTCGGCGAGGTTCCCGTTGCTCAATGAACCCGACTCCTGTTCTAAGTTCGGCGAATAGCGCTGGATTTCCGTCTCCAAGTCTCCCTGCTCGACGTCGTGGTGCCCACCGGATCCCTTATTTGCATCCGTTGTGTTGGCTGGCGCTTTACTGGCATGCGGGATACTTGAAGAGGTCGACATCTTGTACTAAGAAATGATTGTGGTTCGGTTGAACGCCAAACACCAGGTTGACAATGACGTCACAGTATGAGATCACAGGGCTAATTTTAGACGGAATAAAATTCGTACAGGAGTTCTGGAGAACGCCTGGCACGTTGACGCGTCTTTCTTCTTGTTTCTCTCCGTAGCCCCTTTGATTCTGATCAAACCGTACCGCACTTTTCATCGGCTCGTCATCTGAAGTACGGTATTCTCGATCAGGGAATTCCACAAATCTTTCTCCGAGACCTCTACTTTGCGTAAGATAAATCTGAAATGCGGGACATCTTGTAGCACTGTTAAGGGAGCAAGCGAGGGAGGCCAAGACCTATCCTCAATCTGCTGTTATGGCTGAGGCTTGAGTACTCCGCGGTCTAACCTTCAGACCCCAGTGTATGTCTACACCCCCAGATTCTTGATGATATCACAACGGCAGGTGTTGAAGTAGGCCTGGCGGTCAGCAGGACCGGCCATGACAGTTTTGGATGCCGGAAATCTATGTGATTGATGTAATGTAAAAGAGAGACAATAGACACACAGATAGACGAAATGCAGCACCGCATAGCAAGTGGAAAATCCAAGCTTAAATCCAAGAGAAAATTATTATGACCTGCGACGGGCATCTTCCGTGCTCCTGGAAACCAGTCAAGTACCAGTACCTCTTCGGAAGCATTCTACAGTTTGTGTGCGCAGAGTACAGAGCAGAGTACGTGTAACTTCCATTTTCGGTAATGTGGGGCGCCTGTCATGTAGTGTGACGCGCGTGTGACAGCCTGAGTGTTGCGCCTAGCAACCTACAAGCTTATTTGTGGCGGTTTTATTTGTAGCCGAGAAGCGTTCGGAGATGCGCAAGGAGAAACAGCATCAAGTTCATCGGGCTGTGGCTTGGGGATTGCTGTACTGCGGGCTCGCGGCACTCTGTCGAGTTTGTCAATGAGATTTGCATACGAACAAGTACAGTAAATGGGCCAGTTTTCGCCTTAGGGACGTTTCCTATGGTAATAATATAAAGACCACCCGAAGTAACGTTGCGCAACGCGGTCTCCGTGGAACCACAACCACAACACATATAGCTCCCATTGTGCCAATGCATTATCTTACTAGCTTTTTTCCCACTCCACAGCGTCTGGTAACGTTCTTTCTTTTAACTTCTTGAGCGGGTCTCGTTGTATTTCTCGAGCGGGTCTCGTCGTTTCATTCCTTCCATTCTTTGACCCACGAGTCTCGCTATCTCAAGTAACCAATATCAGCACAGAATGCAGAGCAATCTCACCGCTGCGACGTCGCTGGGCTACGGTTCATCTTCATCTGAAACAATCTATACGAATTTCGAGACTGGCTTCATATCTGTATGTCGCCCAAGTTCTATCCGCACGCCGTGGCATTATTGACCTGTTTACATCGCAGACAATCGTTGGGGCAGCATTTCTTTCGGCCATATCCGTACTTATTCTGGTTTATGTGCGTTGATTCCGTTTCTCTATTGCCACCTCTGATAACCGTGCCCCTCCCAGATGAGTAGACTCGGTCCCCATTCGCGTCTGGGAGAGTACACCTACATCCCAACCCTGTTTGGCTCATTAATCATGTCCAATATGTTGCAATCCATCGGCACGCTCATCAATTTGCGATGGGTGCTAATTGGTGGTGTGTCGTCCGGGAAGTTGTGTAGTGCCCAAGGTACGTTGCGACATCGCGTGTGCCTCTCTTGGCATTCTCACAGCCGAACCATCGCGTAGGTGGAATCAAGCAAGCCGGTAATGTCGGCACGGCTGTCTGGTGGGTAATGAATTTGATGGCGATCGGGCCCTCGCTCACTCAATATTTGCAGGTCGTTTGCCCTCGCTTTACACGCCTTCCGCCTCCTGTTCTTGCGGACCCGTGTGGCACAGCGAACCAAGTGGCTTGTACTCATCCTGGGATGGTTCTTCATTGTAATGATCGTCTCTATTGGCCCTCTTGGACTCAAGAGGAAAGATCGAGGTCCCTACTTTGGACCTTCGGGGTACTGGTATGTCGCATTGTTGCTCTATCTGTGTCAACCTCGTGTCGCCTGTTAATCCACGTCAAAGGTGCTGGATTACACACGAGTACCCCATCGAACAGACTCTCCTTGAATATGCGATTGTAGGTTCTGATCGGGTGTGGACACTCCCATGATACTCAAACAACGAATTTTAGGAGTGGACGTCCGCTTTTGTTAGCTTCGTACTTTACGTGGCAGTTCTGCTCCGCGTGCGTGGGAACCTTATCAAGACCAGCGATGGACGCTGGTCTCTGCGCTGGGTCTCGCGTAGTGAAAGCTGGCAACTTGCGTTCGCAAGGGATTATCTCGACTCGTGCACCATAAAGATGGTCGCAATTGTTGTGTGGTAATTACTGTCCTTGCATACCCTGCAAGACCGTTGTTGATCCGACCGCGCTGTTGTCAGGTTTCCAGTGCGTACTATCGGTCCTTCCCCCCTCTGAAATTTGCTCATTGGGCTTCTGCGTTAGGTAACATATACAATACTCATTGTCCCCATCTCAATTGCGCGCTTTGCGAGCTACGCCGGTGCCAGTGTCCCGGTCAGTTTTACGTTCATGGCTGACATGATCTTCGCGCTCGGAGGTAGGTTTTCACCCTTTCACGTCATCTTCACCCTCGTTGACGCCGTCTAGGCTTCGTGAATATGTTGCTCTTCCTCGGAACACGCCGCTTTATACCCGACCTAGATACCACCCCGGATTTCTCCACACCTCGATCGTGCCCCACCAAGGGTTCAACTCAAGTATTATTCGGCGTCACCCCCTTTGTATTCGGGCCCTCGGAAGTAGTAGTAGAACAGCCGGAGATGACGGTTGCCTCCGAAAGGCGTGCGTCTGTGTCATGGTCCGACGGGAGGCCGGAGACGCTGTACGACGACACGAGCATGGTATCCCCTACGAGTATTACGTCTCATGAGTCTAGAAGACCACTCAACTTTCACAAGGAAATACCCTGACCTCTAATGCAACCGCCGCAAACCTTATCACCACCTTGACCTCGCTATACCGCACAACCAATACCTTATTTGACTAATTGACCATTTGATATGGCTATAACTAACTACACTGTACGTCCGACATAGACGGGATGGCTCCTGCTGCCCACAACCCATTGGAAACTGAGTCCAGATAAGTCGTTGTACTGTACGAGGGTAAAAGGTTTGTATTTTTTGGTTTTACAACATAAGAAATACCATAATAAGATGTGTAAATGCGCCAGTTCCGAATGCCCACCACATAAACGCTCAACATCAACACAATGGCAATGGCCGGTGCAATCACCATGCCCCAATTTGTACCCATGGATCCTCTGTCATATATGTGCCTTTGATCTCCACACCGGGACCAGTCTCATCAACCACCGTGAGATCGTCCCAATCTTGTTCCTCATCCTCCTGTTGCGGCACCTCAGGGTTGGTGCCCATAATGGAGATAGGGGTACCAGCGGAAGTGAAAGCGACCTCCAAGCGAGAAAGGGCCTCCTGCGCGTTTTCATCCAAGGGGGACACACAGTCCGAAGTGACCGGACGCTCAGTAAGGAGGATGTCACCCTCTAGTGCCGGAAGAACGCGCAGTTTGAGGTTGTATGGTCCGCCATTGACGTGTTCGACGCAGTCGGACAACTCCTCGCACACGTCTTCGAGGTCGTCCGCGAGGCACTCGACGTTAATATGACGTAAAGCCCTGCTAGCGGTTGCCAGCACGCGTAATGAGGAAGGTAATTGAGAGGGCGAGAATAACGGAGTGAGCCGCACGCGGTCCAGAAAGGGAAGCGATAACGGTTCTGTGGCGCCGACAATACCAGAGCTGAGGACCACGCTGCGCAAATGAGACCCCACGCGCCGCAGAATGTGGCTGGACCAATTTGCATTCTCTGCCGGCGACGCACTCTCAAACGCCCCAAGCTCGAGGGTCTCGAGCTGGCAACGGACGGCGAGGTTGGCAGATGCAAAGAGGGGATCTCCGAGGGCCGTATTATGGATGGCAAGGTGACGCAGACTGGGGATAGTGAACAGGCTGGGCAAAGTTGGTGGAGCCGAGGAGTGACTGCCGGGGACCGACGATGTGTCAGCGGTGAGGAAAGGCGAGTGACAGTGTGGGTTTTGCCACGTGTTAATATGACATGGAAAAGCACGAGTGACGCAAGAAATGGAGAGTGATTTTAGGCTGGGTACCGCGAGGGCGATGCCAATAACGGTGCGCTCGCTCCTAATTTATTACTTTAAGAATGCACGGAAGGCGGGATGACGCACGAGGACACTTACAGGGAGGTATGGATCGCATCTCGGCACGGTTGGATAGAGAGATCGGCTAACTGGTCAAGAATGGAGAATGATGATATCGCCTGCGGAGACAGTTCGGTAGAGAGATTGAGGGAGAGTGTCCTCAAACGAGGAACGAGGGAGAGTATTCGACTTAGAGCATCGGAAGAGGTCGCCTGTGTAACAACGACAGGATAAGAGCCAGCGGTGCTGATGTCGAGTGTGCGGATGTGTAGCGCATGGTGCACTGGCACGTGATCCAGGAAAGATTGGAGCCTGGAGAAGGATGGTATGGTGACCGACTAGTTTCGGACGATACATGTGTTCAGCGTGAGAGTGAATGTGGATGTGGGTGGGATGTCGTGAGTGTGAGTGCGAAGGTAAAGGTGAATATGAACGTACGCTGTATACGGCGGGGAGGCATAGAATGCGGTTGTAGTGGGAAACCTCGGAGAGCGAGCGAAGGGTCTTGTTATCGAGAAGCTGAGTGATGGACAACTGTATTTCGACGGGGAGGGTGAACCATAGAGAGGACGACATTGTGGAGGGATAGGTGTAACAGGAAGTAGCAGTGCATGGGATGATATATATATATTTGAGCGACCGACTAGCACGGGACGCAAGGCAGGGAGTGAGTCCACCTTCTCAACTTCCATGGAAATGTGCCTTTTCTGAGATCGTATCTAAGCGTGCTTGATCGACGTCCACCTCTGTCCCACCCATAAACCGATTGATGGTACACGCGCTCCCATCCCCACTTTGGCGCGCGTCTCGCAGGTCAGCGTCCTCGTCCATCGGTTTTCATTCCGAACCCAATTTCCCCTTTCAAGCGGCACTCCCCGCTCTTTTTTAACCTCTCCTTTACGCTCACATCAACAACGCTCATCACCCTCACGACTCGCCTCGCTTCCACACATCACCGGGCTTGCCGGGTCCAGATCCGGTCCTTGAAACAATCTGGGCGAATCACCGCGGATCATCGATGATCATCGTCCCTGGACATTCTCTACTGTACCTTCTACTTACTTGCATAACTTTGTGCCCCGAAGAAAAATATGACGTATTTGGGTAACGACATGCAGGAGGGCTCACCAACTGTAGTATTATTTTCTCACGTTCTCCCCGGGTTCCTGAACCTGGCGCATCTGTATCGCTCACCTTGACATCGCATCGTATTCTGTAGCCATCTGTCACTGCGAACTGGTGCGCCGTCTTCGCGGATATTATAACATCACAATAAACCCAGGGCATCAAGATGGCATCGCACTGTATGTTCCCGATGCCCCTCCCCCAGGCATTATATTTCCGGCCCCGCTCACAACCTTTTCCACTCTCGTTTAGCTCCAACCGTCTCTGATCCGGCCGGAGCGGGCAATCAACGGCCCTCGTCTCAATCATGGGCCTTATATTCTCCGTGTCTATATCCCGGGTGCATGTCTCTGCTCTGAAAGATCTGAGCTACAAAGAACATCTCTCCCTCTTATTGTTGGGCGTCCCACATCTCTATCGTCTCACTGGTGTGACAGATCTTGGGCTGGCATTGCTTTAATATGGAGATATCGGCTTGAAACTCGCCGCCCAAGCTATGCATTACAGTGAACGATCAAAGTAATATATGTCTTTACGCGCTTACCCCCGCACTTAGCAGTATATGGGCATACATGAGAAGCACACAACCCGGACTATTCGGAAACGCTTACACGTGCTAGCAAATCTGAACGACTGTAACCACGGATCCTTATGCATGTCCTCAATATCAAAAGTCCTACGGCCATCAATTCCTGCATGTTCTCCCACCCAACTCGCACACTGTCCTGTACGATGAGAGTAAAATGTGATCTTACTCTACGAAGCAGAACAGTAATCGAAACAATGTGGTTCCCGCACGCACTGGTCTTGAAGTGCGACATGCGCGCCGAATGTTATGGTGGCCATGTGCAGCAAAAAATTTAGTATGAATCGAGCACATGTCGATACATTGTTTAGCCAAACTATGTGGAGCTGCGTCTTAGAACTACCCACTTTGAGAGTTGCCACGAGCTATTTGTGCAACGCGCCTGTACATGTGAACGTGGAGTCTGATAACCAAAAAAAAACCAAGTGACGCTGTCGCTATCAGACTCGGACACCCCAACGAAACGCGATCACGTGATCATTTTTTACCCCATCG
>QFDV01000052.1:0-10437 GCA_003315845.1 Lactarius trivialis
AGTTGTGCCAGAACTTCTAGTAACGTGTCATCTTGCTGATGTCATGACAGATGCCCTTGGCCTCGCTCCACTCACTTTCCATCAAAAGAAAATAATAGAAGTTGCCATCTTTCTAGTAAGTTACAGTCATCTTTGCAGTCATCCGCCGAAAAGGCCAATCGGCAAGAAGACACATAATCACGCATTATCATAACAGCAGACAGGGTCTTGGGGTTCCTGATGTCTGCTCTGCCGCCTCTGCGTCCTCAGACGTGCGGATAGGTGATGTTGACATTGTACCGTGGGTCATGTCTCGGTACACTGCCTGCAGCGAGCTTCTTTGTCCGTTTATTTTATTTTTCTCGTCGCATGATGTGACCAATCATCCGAACGAGGCGGCATTCGTGTATGCAAATTTTCCGGAATGCGTGCTAACTCATCTTCTACAGTGAGTTGGTGCCACGCCATATCATGTTTATATTGTGCGACACCCTTGCGTGACACTTTACGGTCCCGCAGCTCACATGCGCTCACACTTGACGACATTATTTGACTGGAACGATTGCCAGTGTTTGCTGCAACTTGACACACTCTCCGTCTCATTGAAAATTTGCACAGTCCATTTCCTTCACCGTTTGATCGAAACCAGAGTTGAGTTGCTATTGCTGTACCCTTGCGGATCCCTTATGGATATCTTGTGTCCTGCCGAGCTGCGATCGTGAGCGACCAATCGCGCGCCCAGCAAAATCTAGATGCCGTCGCACTTGCGCAGCCCTCATCCACACCCTGACCGCACAGTACAATACAACCGGGGGACCAAACTGAATCGGCATGATTTACACCTTTCTTGTCTCATTAACAAACAGTTCCTCTATATCACCAATACGGCGACCGTGACTACTAGTAAGAGCCTGTACCAACCTTTCTGATGGAACGCCGTACAGTAGTACAGAAGTGTAACTATGTGTGCGTCACGAGTGTTGTTGGTCTCCCCAAGGGCTCGCATTTCAAGGCAGTGCTTCCAATCATACGACCCTGGAGACGCTGTGTCGTGCGTCAACTTCCACCGGACCTCCCCTTTCGCTGCGCAGTTTGTATGCAATTTTCTTTGACTTCATCGTCATTCCCATTGGTGCAACGGTCACATCTCCAGGTGAGAGCGTCACAATGGGATGCTACATGTGTAAACTTTTCTGCGAGCCTGCCGATTCCAGACACTGAGGTGGATGATTTTGCCATTCGTATAACTCGGGCTTCGCGCAGGTAGTACAAAATGAAGGGTTCTTCCCCTCCGAAATCCCTTACTATGTAAGCCATCTCCATCGCTGCCTTTTCTTACTTTGGCCTCGTCGGCGTTGTCGTTGACTGTCGTCGGTCAAGCTACCGATTTGCATCAAACACTAGCAATCGTTTAAATAATGTCGTCAAGTGTAAGCTGCGAGATCGTAAAGTGTCACGTCTCGGACGTAAGTGGCGGATGCCACGCATGGTATGAACATGAATAAGACGTGGCACCAACTTAGAAGCCCGTGCCCGGTCGCGCATCACGTAGAATGCATTCTGGCGGGACGCCATCTTGGTAGAGTGATTGATCACATGCGACGAGTGGAAAAAAGGTAGAAGGAAAAGAAAAGTCGCCGCAAGCGAGTATGCCTGAGTAACGAATGAGACATGAATCCTGTCAACACCACCTGTCCGAACATCCTAGAGGCAGACATCAGGAGTCCCAATACCCCTATCTGGTGGCACGCGCCGCAGACGCAGTGGCATCTGAAAACCTATCTCTGGGGAAGAGATTACGAAGGGACGTGTCACAATGCTAAACACCATGACCTCACCAGTCAGCGTCCCTCAAACAGAAAAGAGAAGGGGAAAGGAAAGGAAACGTACTTGGTACGCTTTGCAATCACGACATCATCATCGATAGTGAACTCTAGGTCACGCAGTAGACATGCGAGGAACACCTTGATTTCCGCAAGGGCGAAACGGTATCCAATGCATGCACGGTTGCCTGTCGTCCCGCTGCCGTTCCCGTTTAGGAAGGTCAGCGTGTGTGCGAACAAACCGGGCACCGCACGCACGGCCGGGGGTAGTGCCGTCCAACGCTCGGGCCGAAATTCGTGAGCATCGGGTCCCCACAGGTCGGGTGCACGATTGACGGTCTGAATTGGAATACTTATGATGTCGCCGTGGCGGAGGTGGATCGAACTTTGGAGATGCCACCGGTGATTCCCTTCCTCTTCTCCAGCTGTCAGGGAACGGGAGCGGGATCGGAGACAACGGGAGAACCAACGCCAGGTTGTCCCTCGCACCAGAACAGGGTGCTGGAGGGGCACGAAGCGGTCCGGTGCTGCGCCGGCGTACACGCGCATTGTGCCGCGAACAGGAGCGTGTAGGCGGAGAGCCTCACGCACGGTATGTTCGAGCAGTGGTAACTCGAGAGTGGTGTTGAGATCGTCCTTGTCGCAGGCGCGGAGCGCGGCACGCAACTGCGCTTGTGCCACAGGAGCACGCGCGAGAGCGTAGAGCGTCCAGGTGATCGCAGACGCAGTCGTTTCGTGCCCTGCAGCGAGGAAGGTGGTGATCTGTGAGAGCATTTCGGAGTGAGTGAGGGCTTGACAAGGCGAGGAAGCAGCGTTGGCGCGAACTGCGGGAGTCACGTTGTTTACGGAAGGGGATATGGAAAGTAGCGTCGTGTACGTACTAAGGACAGAGAGGATGTCGCGCGACTTTTTCGCGTCGCAAGTTAACACATCCGGTAGAGGCACAGACTTGCGCTCGTTGATGAGCTCCGTGCCAATGCGTTGCAAAGTTGCTCGAGCTTCTTGTAATATACGAGAGTTTGAACGCTGAATTCGGAAAATAAGCGTCCGGGAAGAATTCTCGATAGTAAAACAGGGACACACAAATCGCCGCAGAAAGGGAAACCAAATCTTTAGGACGGTCAGCACACTAAATGTGTGCGAGGTGGAAAATACGGTTGCAAAGGCGCGTGCGAGCTCGCTCTCGGGCCTATCGGCGTTGTAAATGTCGGTGCCAGGGGGTGGAAGTGAATGAAAAGAGTAGCCAAATCCTGAGACTGGGATGAGAGTACGAAAATGCGAGATTATGATTGATATATTACCGGCTTCCCCAATTATGTCGAGAGTCGCCCGAGTAAGCCAAGGAAGGACATCGACAACTGGACGAGTAGATGCGGACGAGTCGGCGGTCTGCAAAGGTGAAGTCCGATGTCGAGTGGACGGGGATTGGCTTGCGGGCTTGAGTGGTGAGTGAAGGACGGTGCACGAGTCAGGGCTCGAAGAAACGAGATCTAGGTGGGTGGTCGTCATCGAAGGTGGTGCGTCCGCAATTTGTATGAATATATCGCGCAGCTACGGGGGGAGTGGCATAAGGAATAGGTATCAAAATGCAATTGAAGAGGATGCACACGCGTTCTGCCTTTTCGCGGAAAATAGGTGTGATAGATTTTATGTGAGATGGAGAGAATGCTTGATTCTAAGGCAACAAGAGTATCAGAGAAAAGAGATGGTCAGACGAACGGCGCTGTACAGTACCAAGATGCGGCGCTAGGGAGGAGAGCAATTGCCATGAGACCTAGAAGTTGGATGGAAAAGGGATGGACAAACCTGTCGCCGATGTACATCACCCTGCGCAATAAGAAGTCCTTCGGGGCCCGCACCGGCTTCTGCGAGGGAGTCCGTGATGAAATCAGGCTTGGGAAAGTCATAAGCGTGACCAAGAATGTAGGCTAGAGCAACAGGGTCAGTGGTGATGAGACGGTGGCCGTTGATGAAACCGCGGTAGGCGAAGGTGTGCCCGTAGAGTTCTGTCCATGTTTGGAATATGTTGCTGTTTTCTTCGTCCGATAATTGTGCGAGGTTTCCTAGGAGAAAAGAGGGAGAGGGTGGAGAAGGGAGGAGACGAAGAGGAGAGCGGAAACGGGAGACAACAAGTTTAGAAAGTGGGCGGAGAACGTAGAGGATTACAGCGCAGACGAAGAGGAAGAGGATAAGGGAAAGGGGGGACATGGCAGCGAGCATCCGAGGGAGTACATGATTCCGGCTTTAAACTCGAATTGCGGCTCGAGACTGCATGAGATCACCTCGGCCATCTCGGTCTTGGCCGGTCCGAGTTCTCCGGTACCTTTCCATCCCATCCCATCGATTAAGTAAGCCATATATCGACATGTCCTCAGCCTCGGACTTAGCTCTAAGTGAGCTCAAACGTTCTCTACAAGACGAACGTCTCTACACTCCACCTGACGGCGATACTCCCGCGTCTCACGACGATGCCACTCTCCTGTAGGTCCATGTCTCATATGCGTTATCAAATTGGGTTCAATCCGATCCGATCACAGACGTTTTCTTCGTGCTCGCAAGTTTGACCCCGTAATGGCCCACAAGCAGTTTTCCGCAACTGAAACTTGGAGAACTAAGCATGACGTCCTGAATCTCTATGCGACCTTTGATCCTGACGAGCTCGAATCTGCCAAGCGATTTTACCCGCGCTGGACGGGGCGACGTGATAAGGTGGGCGTCATGTATTTGACATCCCATCAACTTGACTCGGACAGCACTCCCACACAGCATGGCATACCTGTCTCTGTCTTCCGCCTCGCATCATTGTCAGGGACTCTTCAGAAAGAGCTCAACGCCATCCCAGAGGAGCGTCGCTATCAACGCATGTGCGTTCTCTCTTCCCTGTCCCTGATCCCTCCCACAGACGCGCGACCCTGACAGTGTCGCCCTCTGGGAGTATTCGTCTCGTTTCATCCTCCCGCTGTGCACCGCCCTTTCGCCCTCCTCTCTCCCATCATCACCTGATGTGCCCACCTCCACGCTTCCATCATCGCCGCATCCTATCACCGCGACGACGTCGATCATCGACCTCGAAGGCGTCTCCCTTGGCATGATGTGGTCCCTCCGCCGGCATCTCCAGCAAGCCTCCGAACTCGCCACCGCGCACTACCCTGAGACGCTCCACACAATTGCCGTCGTCAATGCGCCGTCCTTCTTCCCCACCGTCTGGAGCTGGATCAAGGTGCGTCCCCGTCCCCTTCCCCCACCCCGTTCGTGACAGAGCCGAATTTTCCCGTACGGTCCTTCTAAATTTAGGTTTGGTTCGATGAGGGCACGCGCAACAAGGTCCATGTACTGGGCGCTGATCCTGGTCCTGTCCTCCTTCAGCTCATGGACGCTGATTCGCTCCCCCAATCCTACGGCGGTACACTACCGTTTGCGTTCGAGGACGAGCCCGTACTCGACACCCCTGCCCGTGAGCTTATCGGTTCAGACGAGATCCCCCGTGGCCCTATTGTCTTTGTCGACGGCAAAGTCGTCCGCCCAGAAAGCCACTCCGAGCCACAACAACTGAACGGGATTGCCGAGACAAGTGCCTGACATTAATGCAGATCTCGATCCCCTTTTGATCTGTTAATTTACAACTTTATCATCACGGCCAGACACCAAACACGAACAATAATGTTGAATGTAAGAGAGATTGGAGGGATAATGATATGCACTTAAGTTACCGAGTAGCAAATATGAATGGGGTACCAGTACAACAACCTCTTCGAAGTTTCAAAAAATTGAGACAGTCCGTCACGCTTGTGTTGATTCCTTTTCTCTATCGTCATGTCAAGTCGTCATCTTCAGGCTCACCAGTGACACCGTCCTCGTTCCAAATCTCCAAGAACTAACGTGAATGAATATAAAGTGTAAGTGTTGACGTGTAAATCCGCGTGAGATACCCTCGCACCGTTTCGCGCTGAGCTGCCATGTCAGCCGTCGTGAGCATAGGTCGCGTGGCGAATGGCAGACGTGTCCATGTCAGCGGAGCGGCCGCAGCTCCTGCACGTCGCGTCGCAGGTTTGTCACCCAGCGCGTTCTTCTTGCCTGTCACCCACTTAAGACATTTCCTAATCATCCGTGTCAGCGCAGGCCACGAGTCCGCTCTGCGCCATGAGCAGTCACGTACTCTTCGGACAGGCCGTAAAGGTTCTTAAGGTGCGCCTTGAGAAGCATGATCAACGCGATCAGCACCGAACTGCGTAGCAGCGGCAATTTCTCAAGCGTCTGCCAAAGCGGAGTGGCGGCTACGACTACTGATGTAAGCAACTGGTAGGAATACAGCACGAGTGCAGGATAAGCGTACCTTGCTCGGCTAGGTCTGCAGGCGCTAGGTCTGCAGTCGCCGTAGCATCTGTCATGGCTGCGTCCGCGCCACCCACTTGGGGCTGTGGCGACGATGGACGGGGGGCAGAGTTGGACAGTTCAAGTCCGGCGGTTGATTCAGGAAGGGTGGGAGGGAAAGTAGGAGAAGGGTGAGTTTGGGAAGGTCGGGCTTGCAGCTGTGCCAGCAGGTTCCCGGGAGACAAGGCCTCGACACACTGCATGCCGGCAGTCGAAAGCACATTGGTAAGACTCTTGATGACCAGAAGCACTTCCTCCTGGGTCTTGTAGTCGAATGCAGCGAAGTTCTCAGCCATGTACCGTGCAAAGTCGACGTCATCTCGTGCCGCAGACAGCGCAGTGCCCATGTCGAACGCGCGCACCAGAGCCTTGAGGAAATCTAATTTCGGCCCGCGCTTCTCGCGTGCAAGTGCGAACCAACGGTGTAACAATGCGGTACCGCCCCGTGCCCCATGTACATTGCTAGAACCACCGCACCCTTGTGCGAGTTTGATTTGATATGTGAAGGACGCACGTGCGCTAACGATGTACCGAGAGTTGAGCAGCGACGCGTGCTTGCTGTGTAATATCGAGTGCAGAGCGCTCGCACGAGTACTCAGAGCCGTATTTGGGCTTGTCTCTAGGGCCACGATGACGGGGAAAGACTGGAGTGGATGTGCCAGACCTTGCTTAATCGTGAAGCTCAAGATGTCAACGGCAGCACCTTGAGTCTGTGGGTGCTGAGACAGCGCTGCATCTAAGATCGGGTCCATGTAGCGTTGCACTATGGCAGAACTGACACTATTCTAGGGCGTTAATGTAATGCGCATCTTGGTATCACACTGTGCTTACCCAGAGTCGGCGAACCCATCGGTATTACCGACGAGTTCTTCCATGTTAACATCCGTTGGTGCTGGTTTACATTTCGCCCCCGCCTTGCTTTTCTCTTTTTGCGTGTGCTTGGCGGCTTCCGACATGAGAAACTCCTGCATAATTTTCAGCAAGCGTGCACGACCTTCCTCTTCTTGAGATGCAAAAGTGGCATCCATGATCATCGCTGATGACTCTAACGTCATCAATGTGGGCTGCGTACGGAAGAGAAAGCCTGATGTGTGCGGAGATGAGATATGGAATGAAACCGGCTATGAATCATACCGAGGCATTGCAAGGTGCGTCCACGAAGCCCTGGTTCGGATTGCTTCTGATATAGGTTCAAAAGACTGTGATAGACGTGCTCAATTATGGATCCCTGGAAAAATTTTAAGCGGTGCAGCGGCTGCACAATGCGTAATCTTACTTTGGAAACCGTGTCCAGGTCTGCCGAGAGATCTAGAGCCAATCAGACACCACGCAGATCAGTATTCGTTGACTGACGATCACATACCAGCGTGCTCAGTTCTCAGACGGTCAAAGTTGCAATGTTCGACCAGAAGCGAAATAATGAAAATCAAGATGGACAGCGTGCGCAAGTCAGCGGGGGCCATCTGCGCTTTTTGAGCCGCGGATTGCAATCGAGCTGTAAACAGAATGAGTATGGGGATGATGGAACGTAGAACTACACGTACCGTTGCAGGATTTTAATAGGCCGACGAGACGAACGAAGTCATGTGTTAGGTGCTGGACCACCGCACAAAGGCACGCGACTGTTTCTTGCAACGCCTAGAACCCTAGTATAATTTACCGGATTGATCGACCATACCACACGCCTACCTGGACACCTCCTGCCGTGGATGGCTTTAAGATCATCGGCTGCAGTGCTAGCTGTAGCTCGTTGCCGAACTTCACAGAGGTCTTGGGCATATGCGGAATGGATACTCGAAATATTTTGAGTAAGTAATCAGATGTTACTTGTTCCTCTGGCTGGAAAAAGAATGACGAGACTTCGTTGATGATCACGAAGGAAAGACTCACAGATGTGGCGTTCTTAAGGTATGGCAACAGCGTGGACGCGTTGGAGCCAGAGAGAATTGCTGGGTAGGCAGAGCTGAGCAGGTAGATGGTCCGAATGCAGTTGACGACAGTCTAATAACCCATTAAGACGCAAGATAAAACTAGAGAACAAAACTTTCTCACAAAACCTGGGAGTTCAGAGGCGTCCACGAGACCATCAATTAAAGCTTCGCAAATCTCGCTATAACGCGCGTGTAGTTGACCTGTCTCTGCATCTTCCTTCCATGCCATGATCTTATGAAGTACATCTTCCAGAGGCGATTGGCGATCCCGAAAGTTGGCCGCCACCCCCATAATTACGGACACCTTAATTAGAAGCTGAACTTTATCGTCCAGGACAGGCCCTTGGCCACCACCACGTAGCTTCTGCAGTGCTGGTTGGGACATCACGCTTGAAAACCACAACTCCTCGAGAGTCTTGATTGAGAGGTCCTTAACGGTATCGTCTTCATCAAACATCCTTAGTACCAGTCTTGTACAGATATCTGTGCGGCGCTTGATGTCGTCAGTGACACCATAGAAAGCCCTGAGGAGCTTGATCACGCGTTTGCGAACCCCAAGGCCAGTATCCTACAAAAAGCTCAGTGCAAGTGGGCAGGTATAATGGTTGAGCATACAGCAATACGATCGGCAATCTTCTGGTAGTAGTCGCCGGCAACCTCGGGGGATTCGATTACGTACTTCCCAATGAGTTCCACAGCGGCATCGCGAACCGCAGGCGAGCTGTCAAGGAGATGACTCTCGATTCCCCGACGAACGGTTGCCTATTAACAACCATTTTAAATGACCAGTGGTTGATACGAGTAAAATGACGTACAGCTGTTAAGATTGTTGGGTCACTAGTTACAATCTGTCCCAGGGCTCGCAACGCCTTGGTGCGTACAAAAACGGGTGGAGCATCTAATGCAAGTAGTATGACGTTGAGAATTGGTTGATATGAATTCCTCAAGTCTTGAACTATGCCTATTTCCTCTGCCAGTCGATCGATACGCGCAACCTCTTCGGGGGACCTATGAAACGCCCTGTGAGAACGAAGAACGACACTGAGAAGATAAGTACCCTATATCAAAGACGTCTGTCGCTGCTTCCTTCCATACGTCGCGTAGGGCTGACTTAACCCTGCGTCCGAACAGGTACAGGGAGGACTGCTTAGCCTCACTGGTATCGGGATCATCGCAGTAGCGAAGCGAAGTATTACACTGCCTCAGGGCAATGGCGAGCTCTTGGCCCCAAGTAACAGCCGTTAGCTCGCGCGCACTCTATGCCACCGTGAATCCATGTTATATGGGGGTAGCGTGCTATGCTCACGTCATAAGCCTGGTCTGCCGCAGACCGCTTCGACAAATGTGTTGCGAGATCTTGGTGAGCAGCTGCCAGTCGCTCCAGATGTTTGACGGTCGCCCGGGACAAGACCTACATGAAGATAAGTGAACAGACAGACGCACTGGCATAAGACGCACGTCATCGAGAGTTTTCAAGCCGAGAGAGCCATCTCTATCAGCACCCATTGCTTTCAGCATGCTCGAACGTATTCGCGCGGCGATCACACCCAGATGATCTAATGCCATCGTCTTTGCAGCATTGTTGTCAGTTTGGCTTGACGACTTGACGTCGTCTAGAGAAGACACCTATCCAAGACGCACAAATGAATATCGAGATATGAGCGAGCGAGGAGACATGACCCACCATAAACTTGCATATTATACCCAGAAGAAGACTTGCAGCAGGCCACTCGGGCCAAAAGAGGACAACGAGGAGATCGGACACGAGGTTATCAAAGATTGCTCGATATTCAGCCTCATTTGAGTTCTTTGTCGCTTTGGCCTTGCCAGATCTCTGCGTGAGAAAGAGGATGATAGTCTTCGCGGCCTTGGTCGCAGACTCAAGTCCGGACATGTAAAGCTGGATTTCCTGTGAAAAAGTTCAGGCATAACGTAGTCAGTGATCTCGAAGAAAGTACCTCTTCGTCCTTCTCGTCCAGAAAAGGCTCCGCAGGCTTGTCCGACGGTGCCTCTGCCATGCTCTCTTGTCGCCGCATGGCAAGTGCCTGTTGCCGCGCCTTGGTAAGCCGCCTTGCCTGAACTCGCACACCGTGCGCAGAAGTCTGAACGAGTTGGAGAAGTAACGCAGAAACCGTCCGTATTGATCTCCCGTCCCGAAGTCTAAGAGCGGTCATAAGATAATAAAACTCTAGACTGTCCCATACGTACCGAAACTGTCCCGCCTTTTGCTTGGTGTCAGAAAGCTTGATCAAAGAGCTGAGAATCTCTTCGATGATCCACGAGCGTTGATCCTCATGATTTGCAAATATCTGCAGGACACCTCAAAAAAAAAA
>QFDV01000054.1:0-12203 GCA_003315845.1 Lactarius trivialis
AAATCTTAATAAACCTTACCGAATCTACGGACTTCCCACTGGGCATGATGTCCGAGAGAACGGTGTGGATTACCATCCGTGCTTGTAAATAGTGACTGGGAAGCGCGGTCGCAACAGTGTGGGTCTACGGCAGGGAAAATTCATTCCTCCAGAGTTTGAGGTAGCTAGCAAAGCAAGGAACCGTAGCTCCAGTTTGATGAAGTGCAGGAGCCGAAGATGATGGCGCGGCGCGGTGAGCAAAAAGTTGTCGCTCCCAGTCACGTGACCGGTGGTTTCCGTGGTTTCGCGATCATGTGGCTGTGCACCCCTTCAGCACTTTCCCCTTCAGCAATTCCGAGTCCTGCTGTAACTCACTTGTTGTCTTGCCTTTTTTCCAGTACAGGGCTCTAATTCTCGCATAATAGATCAACCATCCCGAATTTTTCACTGGGCATGTATAAACCGCGACGCAAGTCGAGCGGCGATCGCATCTTCCTCCGGTGGTGGTTTCTCCGGGTCTATTACACTATAAGTAAGATCCGTACGCAACATTAAGAACCTTTTCTGGTTATAATTACCGGAATCGTTGGTTCTCAACGAGGCTTCTGACTGAGGAACCCCATTTATGATAAGTTTGTACAACGTGCCTTTCGCATGAGCCTTGCGGAGAGCGACGATCGATTTCGTCCGCACGGATGGTCCTCACACGTGTTGTGCGATAGTAATGTATGACCAACTCGTGTGGAATAGTTGGGAAATTGACACCTCTGGAAATGCACGTTTCATTTGTTTTCCGAAGCGATGATCACATCTCTCCCGGGAGAGACTTGTCGCGTTGTAGAGTCAACATCTGGGTCAGAAGTTAGGCGGATAGACTCGATTTGTCAGAGTGGAAGAAGCATGACTTGTCCAGCAGGGTGTCCTTTCTGCACACCATCTTTGATGGATTTACAGTCACGGCGTACTGTACTGTACTGAATTGTTGCAGAAGATCGACCGACCGCCTTCCGACCGCCTTCCAGAATTGTACGAATTTGGGTGCACTCTTTCTCACGCGAAGCCCCGGCCCTTCGTGTCTCTGCTTCGTTTCCCTGCAGCGCCGGAGATAGCCCGGTTTTGTACTGTGGAGTGCGCTACCCTGATAGATAATAATATTTTACAGTACTAAGCTAGTATTGGCGGCGTTGGCTTAGACCTGTACTGGACTGTACTCATCAAGCGTGCCAGAGTAAGCCAACAAATGCGCCGGAGTGAAGTCGACAACGCTCGTGTAAACGTGTTCGAACCCATAATGACAGTCAATGACGAATAAATGTGAGAATTGCCTCGTAAGTAACCCGTCTGAGACTGGGGCAGTACGAGACTCGTGGTGTGAGGAAAGGTATTGTAGAGTATGGGTGGTTGAGGGTTACGAGAAGTGCAGTGGCTCGATGCCGGTCGTGCGACGTTACACCACTGACAACGACCCAACAACAGGAAGGAAGGGGTTTGAAAACACCCAGTAGAGTTTGACAGGCAGGCACACCATAAGTCACCCCAAGAGAGAGATATTTATGCCTTCCAGTAAGATGCAGCGCCCGCAATTTTTCATCGCGGTACAAGCTGAGTACAGAAGTGAGGGTGGGTGTCATAATAATTTGTGGAGGTAACGCGGCAGTCTTAGCCCGTAGTCCGAATGCCAAGCCCATCCGTTTCGCACTGTCAAAGCGTCCGATTTGTTTACGAAACACTCTGACTCGGAGGCATGCATCGAACGACCAGGGACACCACACTTCTCCCGCGAGAAATTCCTGGGCTCGTGAGATGGTGGAGCAGCGTCTACTCATGGATCCATTCGGAGTATGTCCTCCACGTTGAGAAGACGTGGAGGATTGGCAACCTACCAGAAACTCTCCCTTCTGTAGTGAAGGATCAATCCGCTGACTCGGAATCGCTTACCGGTCTGTCATATCGCTCACACCGGTCAGCGACAAACTGCACCCACGTTCTCGACACCCGAGGTGCAATGGCCGGCTTGCGTACTGTACATATTCGCGATCACACTCTCTACGGTAACGCCCTCCAAGTTGGGCAGTGTCTTCAAGGCATCTACGCCAGCGCAAAGCTGCGCGACCGAGATCGCTCGCGTATAATAGTGGCTGCACAGACCCAATGGTGCATGTCAGGTAGGCATGGGAATAAAAGGAGCCAGCAAAGGATGGGCTCCTCCACGCCCGAGAAGGACCCGAGAAATCCCGGGGCGAGCTCGCGTCAACTCGGATGTGCGCTGTACTGCACAGGAAGCGTGATACGTAATGAGTTGATGAAACAAACCTTGGCAGCAGATATCCTCTGCTGGAGTTGGGCGAAAGGCGCCTCAAGGCCGAGCACGAATAATGGCGACGGTGTATCCACAGGAGACGGTAGGTGCCAACCTAGTGTCCTCGGACTGAAGATGTGGGGCTCGTGGAACGGAAGGCGGACGCGTCGGTGGGAGTAGGACGCATACTAAGTTCCACACGCAAGAGGAGGAATCAAATTGTGGCCAGATTGACATCAGCTGAAACCGTATATGCGTCAGTAGTGTTAATATCGAGTGCCTGCTGTCCGTAACGCCTATTGGAGTGCACTGACAGGGTCGGTTCCTGAAGCTTGCAATGCTCTAGACTCAGGACGAGCTGGCAGAGCTGCGGACAATAGGAGATCAAAGTAACAATGCCGGAAAGAGGAACGATACGTCTAGAAAGGCTGGATGTTCCCAACGACGGTCGGATGACCATGCAGTGAGTTGCTGCGGAAACTTGAACACGCGTGCACTCTCCCTTTCCCGAAGCCGGTGGTTTTTCTGTCGACTTGTATGTAAGGAAACGCAGGGCACTGGGCATCGGGAATATAGGCGTTGCAGACAGAGCCACAGGATGCGGAGGTTTTCAGGTCAACATGGTGTACTCCCAAGGATGGATGACGAGCTCGAGAGGAATGAGAGCACCATATCCTAATAACAAGTAGAGCTGGCGGCCATTAATGTACGCATCGAATATGAACTGTGGACGATAGCCAACGAACCGGTGTACTGTAGTACAACTGTAACAGTTGAGGGGAGAATGTGGGCGTCGTTCCATTGCAATTTACAGAGGATGAGGATGAGGCGGCGAAAAAAAAAAAACCGAGTGCCAGTCCGAGTGTCCAGTCGTACAAGAAATCTGACCAATCAGATTTCCCCGCACGCACGTGCCGACCACTGGCACTCACTGGCACTGGCAGTCGAAGTGACCTTCAATAAATGTTATACAGTACGTTCGTGGAACTTCTCTCTATCCTACGCACCTTGGCTCGTGACCAGCCTGTAGATGTATATAGCAAGTTTACCTTCAAATGCTCACCGGTCATCATTACTATCCCACTAAATTGTCCGGTCCCGAAACGTGACCGCGTGAGCACTTTAAGATAGGCTTTCGGAGTGGCCAGCTACGAGCCTGACGTACGCACCACTGGCAAGTTCGCATCGAAGCTCTAGAATTACAAGGCCATGAGTGCATTATTCCGACTGGAATGCCATATACCCGGGCCACACCCCGACTAGTATCCGCTGTTTAAAACGGACATTCCATGGGGTTGAATCTTGGGACATTGAGGACCCATTTACTCGAAATGTCCACGTCTTCTGCCAGTTCAACAGTTCACAAACCCGACCACTCAACGCGCCGCCCGGTGCACGCAGCTGGATTGGGACTGGCCTTACTCAGCTTCCAGACACTCGGTATGTCGTGTCCCACACTCATCATACATGATGCTCACAGTAGCACCCGCCTCGCATACAGGGATCATATACTCTGACATCGGGACGTCGCCTTTGTACGTGCTCAACGGCATCTGGCCGTCGTCTGGCCCGGTACCTCCCAAGGACGATATCATAGGAGGTATCAGTGCCATCCTTTGGTCGCTGACCCTTCTACCCCTTTGCAAATACGTCAGTCACCCCTTCTTTCTTTTGGTGTTGATTCATGTTGACACTGTATGTAACATAGGTCCTTATCTGCTTGCACTTCGGCACCCATGAAGGTAGCGTACATGTCCTTGTGGGCGCTGCAAGACCTCACGTATTTCCGGTCTTCCAGGCGAGGGTGGAACTTTTGCACTGTATCAAGGGATCTATCCCCCGAAGTTTTTCGAAAGCACCCCTACTCACGACTCAATGATGGCTGGAAAAAAGAGGCGCGACGACATCAAGCCACCCAAGTCCCTTCGGTGGCCAATGTTGATATGGGTACTTTTTTTTCTTGCCAGTGGCGATAGTGCTTGATGTAACAAAACGTAACAAAGGCTCTCTTTGGCACAAGTTTGACAATGGCGGACGGTGTTCTGACCGCTTCCGTATCGGTTACGAGCGCGGTAGGAGGCATTGGTGAGCTACTTACAAAACCAATCCAGTACAGTCCACTCAGACACCACACCTGTAATAGCTGTCGCCAAGCCTAGTGTGGCGAATCACATCGTTTCCATCTCGATAGTACGGCTTGTTCTACTCCTGCTCGTTTTTACGTCTGACATCAGGCAGGCATTTTTACTTGTTTTGTTTCTTTCACAACCACTAGGAACCGCGCGTCTGTCCTTATTCTTTGCGCCAAGTATGCATGCAACTCCTTTTTCGTGTCTTGTTAACTCCCCTCACAAAGTCGGATAGTCACCTTTGTTTGGTTGCTCCTCCTCGCTGGAACAGGGATCTCCAACATCACAAAGCATCCTGGTATCTTCCGCGCGTTCGATCCGTCACGGGCTGTCATGTGTATGTTTGTGGAAAGCACTTGCCTCTATATCTGATCGAATATAGATTTTGTGCGCACCGGGAAATACGACACACTTGCGGGTGTTCTACTTGCCGTTACTGGTTGCGAGGCACTCTTTGCAAAGTAAGTTGCCTGGTCAACTCCTCCACCATATCCATTCAAAGTCTTTTGTAGCCTTGGGCAGTTCAACATGCTTTCAATCCAGGTACGTCCGAGTCGATGTGCTTTATTAGGGCGTCCGTTGACTTTTTTCGTTCGTGCACAGATATCATTCACGATTCTAGTGTATCCGTCACTCGTGCTGGCCTACCTCGGCCAGGGCGCTCGGCTCATCGTTGACGGAGAAGATGTTATCTCAAACATCTTCTACCTCACCATTCCGGGTAAACACGACGGTCCATTATTCTGGGTCCTTTTTGTCTATGCAATCCTCGCTACGCTTATCGCCTCTCAAGCTCTGATTACTGCATCTTTCTCCTTGGTACAGCAACTCGTCAACATGCGTAGTCTACCTCCGTACGCACCTATCCCTTCTTGGGTGAGATTCTGGCCTTAGCTCACGGGTATTGTATCAGCGTGCATATGATTCACACGTCGGACAAGACTCAGGGCCAACTCTATATCCCTGTCATTAATTGGATCCGTAAGTCCTGGATTTTTCTCAAAAGGATGCTGGGAACCTTTCTAAATCTGGTCACCAGTCATGATAGGAACGATTGTCATTGTCGCCGCGTTTAATAACGCCACGAACCTCACGAACGCCTACGGATTCGCCGTCGCGACAGTCATGTTTACGACCACTGTGCTCATCGCACTGCAGATGCGCTACGTCAAACACCTTCCTATCCTTATTTCAATTTTGTTTTTGGGTTTCTTTGGGTTCTTGGATGGTGAATGACGAGTCCGGCACCACCTTGTGTGCGCCAGCGCTGATGTCCTTTCAGGCCTCTTCTGGGGCGCGTCACTGAAAAAGATTCCCCATGGCGCGTGGGTGCCACTCACGATAGGCATTGTTCTGTGAGGTTTTTTCACCTGTCGTTGGCCGTGCCAAGACGACTCACAATATATCCCGCCACCCAGTCTCTCACTCATGACGTTCTGGACCTGGGCCAAGGTAAATATTCACCCCTCTTTGCCCTGCAATGTCGACGACGTTGAGTCTTTTTTTTTGACCCGCAGGGCCTCGAGGACCAGTTCGACCGCAAGAGCCGCAAGCGCCTCGAGGGGTTCATTATGCCTGAGGGTGCCGGTGCGATCTTTGGCGAGTCGGAGAAGCGCGAGGAGGGCGAATATGTGGCACTACAGGAGCAGTCACAGAACGAGGGCGACAGAGCCCTATACTTCGTCACGTCTCCGGTCCCAGACTCGAAGGGCGCGGGCGCGGGCGAGGAGCGCCGTGTGCTCTCGCGCTTGCCCCTACTCGCAATCTTCCACGGGGTCTCGCACGAGCGCGGCGTGCCGCCCTCCTTCACAGGTACGCACGCGTACCAGCTCCTCCCCTTCTGCCATCATGCTCACCCTTCTTCTGCGCACAGGCTTTCTGCGACAGTGGCCGTCGCTACCGACGTTCGGTGTGTTCCTGACAACGAGAGTGCTGCCCGTGCCGTACGTGGACGACGGGGACCGGTATGTCGTGTCGCGCGTCGAGGCGCTCCCGGGCTTCTACGGCATCGCGCAGTACCTCGGCTTCCGCGATGAGGCCGCACTGCGCTTTGACGAGATCGTTACGCGCGTCAGCGAGATCGAGCAGCGCTTCGCGGACGCGGAAATGGACGAAGTTAGGCGCTCCGCGGCGCGCCACCGCGTCGCTCAGCTCCTGGAGCTAGCTCGCAACCCAACGCACGTGTACGTCTCCCCCCTTACTTCTTCTTTGGTAAGCTAGTGCTGACACACTGCAGCATCCCACATTATGCGCCGAAGAGCAAAAGCTTGGTGATGGGCCGCCGTCTCACGCCGATTGCAAACTACCTCCGCCGCGTGCTCATCGAGGACATCTACGGGCGACTGAGTAAGCCAGCCCGTCACGCGTCGTTCAGCAACCAGTAATCACAGAATGTCACTTCTTTTTTTGCAGGTATCATGTTCCCCGAAGGCGAGGCCTGGTTGGCCCCCGCGGATGAGTGAGTTGATTTTACTCTGAACCGGACCACGGCTCACGCGTCCGCGCGCTTCTTTGCCTTGTAGGATCATCCACGTCGGCGTAACGGCAACAATCTAAACAGGTTGCTGATGTGTCAGAAAACTAGAGAACTAGAGGCTAGAGTTACACCCTTTTTTATATTGTCCCGGATTAGCAAATACAAACCATAATGTGTACTGTATGTAAATGACTATGTATATGTGTATATGTATGATGACGACCACCACAGCCAGATCCGGTCCCCTTGCGGAGGGTGAAGCTGGTGAAGCATCGATGATGGAGAAAAAACGATCACCATACCGGAAATTATTTGTAGCAATTAAAAAATGAAAGTTACTGTATTAATCCTGGAACCATTTTATAACTGCATATTGTGCGAGATAATAAATTTCTGTGTGTACTTAACTATGAACCCCGCCCTTGAAATTTGCAGGGGTCCCCTGTCTTGGATACCGGCTCACGCGACTCAGTTGAGTGAAATAGGGGTGCTTCTCAAAAACACAGCAGAACTACCGACATCCAGCCCGTATCCAACCCGTGCACGGTTGCTCACTCACCCTTGCTGACTTGTTCCGGCCGAAGCGGACGCCTAGTCACTACTTTGTCACTTCGGGAGAACTCAAGATTTTTTTGTAGAAGTACGGATATCTGTGGAATCTGGGGGTGTGAACATTGTGAATGTTTTCTCCACATTATCCCGGCAAATATTTGTCTCCGCGGTCTTGTGCCTCCACACTGGAATTTTTGCTGGAATTTTCAATGAGTTCAACTGAAAACGGACTATTTCTCTCTTTGCGCAAACTAGACAAAGACTGTGTTTAGACTACCAACATGTCCACCCACGGACGACGGACGGAAGGGCGTGGATCGAATTAAAAAGAAAAGACTGTGATGGTTACCACGAAGGGGTGCTGGGTATGAAAAAAAGAACGACAAATAAAATAATTAAGGGAGCAGGTTTAGAGAATGAAGGCGGCGCCGAAGGCAACCGTCCCGAGCGCGAAGGCAGCGTTGAGGAAAGGAACTTGGTCGTGAATGGCACCACTGGAGCTCTTGGGCGTCGAGGAGGAGGACGTAGAGGACGAGGTAGAGCCGCTGGAGGACTTGGACCCGGCGGAAGAGGCAGTCGGAGAAGAGCTGCCGGTGCTCTTGCCGGAGCTGGTCGTGGACGAATTGGTCGTGGACGAATTCGACACTGCAAATGTGCTACGTAAGAAAAAGAGTAGAATGGGACCTCGGTGCGGGCATGTGTGTGCGTACAAGATGCGCACTCGGCCACCTGTATTTTCTCGGCGGTCTGTAAGTCCGTGGAGTTGCAGTTTGTCTTGATACAGGTGGTGACTGCGACCTGGTAGGCTGTGTTGGTGCAGACACAGGAGATGTTGGCGCTAGAAATTGAACAGAAAGTCAGAGAAGTGGTCAGAGACGGCGGAGGACTGGGGTGTTGAGTGAGAAGAATACGAACGCAGAGGTACAGGTGTCGGAAGATACGGCCGCCTGCGTGCAATTCGAGATGCAGGAGTCGGGAGTCGTCTGCGCAGATACACCCACTGCGACCAAGAACAGAGCTGCGAAAATGCGAAGGGGATTGACAATCATCGCGTAAGGCTGTGTTGGTGGGAGGAAGGAGAGTGGTGGGTCTCTTGCTTGCTTTCGCTGCATATATATATATATCTCGGTTAATATCAACTTGAACGTCACGAAAAGAGGATCATTTTCGTGCGTATTATTATTTGCGATTTCTAGACATAGTGGTCCTCGGAGGCCAATGTCCGGACATATTTAACACTGAGGCCAATAAATCAATGACTGGTGGAGGGTGGAAAAGGCCATGGAGAGAAATCGGTATTCGCCTAAGCAGCGGCAGTAATCCACAAGCCGAGGATAAGTCGATTCCACGGCTCTCGCCTGTGGAAGGACCAGACTCGGAGAGTGAGTTCCCGCAGATCTAGAGACTCTAGATTTTCCTCCAGACCGGAGTGATTGTCTCACTGATTCGTCACGACAATCAGCGCGGCCGCAGAGGCATTTCCGGCGTCGTGTTACCGTACGCACTTCCGGTGATTCGTCAGCGCTTCAGCGCTAGCTTCAGCCACCGATAATTCTTGCGAGACTTCTTATGCGAGACTTCTTGTATAATCTATGTCTGGCCTGAAACGCAGGAGGCAGTGACCTAGTGACCGGAGCCTCCTTACAGCAGCTTTCTGATCGATAGACCGCCAAAAAAAATCATTTCATGGCAAGCGGAATGAGCGGGGGTCGAGGATAACCGGCCGATAACCTGTTATCCGAGATTTCGATCGGAAAATAATAAGAGCCTTTTTTTTTGAAAAGTTTTTTTAGGCGGACTACTTGTATCAATCAGAAAACTGCTGACAAGTGTTTTTTTGGGTTGGGCTTTGCCTTTTTTTGGAGTCCATTTCCGCGCATTCAAGTTGGGGTACAGAACCCTATGTAGCCCTTCACTTTGCCTACCGCTCCTGACCTTCTACACTTCCTTTGTATCCATTTCCCCTTCCATCTAATGTCCCATCCTTCCCTTGCGGGAGTGACTGAGCGATGTGTCAAGCGTTGAGGGAAATGAGGCGCCTAAGCGCGCCGAATCAGCGTGTGAGTCTTGGGTGTTTGGAGTTACGGCCGTTCTTCCGCGGTATCCTTGCACTTGTTGACTCGTTTCCGATGTTCAGAATCCTCTTCATTCTTTTCCTTCTCCCCTTTGTCGCTCGCCTCCATTGGGCTTTGCCTTATTCTAGCCACATTCGCCATGTCAACGCATAGAAATAGTGTCAACGCCGACCCGCCGAGGAGGGAAATACTGTAAATGGAGCCACAATCACCCCCGTGGGAAAGCACAAAAGCTGCTGAGCACGTTGAGTGTGACCGGCTCGACAGTCGTCCGCCATTCTAGTCGGAGTCGAGTCATTTCTAGTCTTCGACAAGATCCAGACGATGAGATCCAAGTCAACTCTGGTTCTTTCGTCAATTGGGCTATCACGAGAACGAGGCACTGGGCACCAAGCTAGGCACGATGATGTTCTCGTAAACTTTGAAGTCCTGACTGCCAGTGTGAATAGTACCTGCCAAGATAGCGACCAGCTGCTCACCTTAAATTGTCATAAACCGGTCCAGAAAGAGTGTGGAATCCATCGTGCGCAAAAAAAGTCATTCGAATCTTCGCGAGATGCAACTTGAATGGGGTTCTTATAATCCGCAGGGTTCTTATAATCCGCAGAGCATTGAAAGAGCCATCTGAGTCGATTACTAAGTACTACACACCATCCGTACGCCAAGGATAAGTCAATCCCAAGGCTCTTGGGTGGCTTGCCGCAGGATCTGGAGGCTTTGGATTGTCCTCCAGACTGGAGTGACTCAGGCTGTCTCGCTGTCTCGTTGCGACAATCACTGCGGCCGCAGAGGCCCGCTAGGTCACCGGTCACATGTCACATGTCACCTCTCTCTGCTCAAACAAACTTTCGCTCAGTCCCAAAGACGAAAAACCCTCGAGCAACATCCTATGGTACTCTACTGTGTGGAAAAAATTAGTCCTGACCACCCGCTGAGCTTGAGTCTTCCAGAATAAAAACCCAGTAATCCCTAATTTCGTTGTGATTCTGTTGCGATTCACTCCTGTCTCCCAAAATCCATCCTCTAGTTCAACTCGAGCCATGTTCCCGTTTGCATCTCTCACTGCTCTCCTCTCGCTGGCTGTTAGCGTCTCGACTAACCCTATCGTCCCTCGCAAAGCGTCTGTCACATTGCCCTTTGCTCGATAGCTCAACATCACAGGCGCCCATGACAGGGAGGATCAGGCTCGTGCAAAAAACTTCCTTTCTGTCGGCAATGCGAAACAAAGCGGCACCTTGAGCTCCGACGTGGCCGTCAGCGTCGGCGTGATGGACGTCGGTGTCGTTTACCATGGCCAGGCCAGCGTCAGCGTTGGTAGCCACAGACTGCGAGTGACGCCACTTCATCTATGCCCAACATTCTGAAACCCGCTTTTAGACACTCGCCTCATTGACACGCGAGGCTCAAACACCTGGGTAGGAGCTGGAAAGGCCTATGTAGCACCAGTGTGAATACAGGTCAGAAAGTGGTAAGTATGGCAACTTCCAACCGGCAGCCCAGCGTCAACTAATATCCAGTCCGTGACATATGGATCTAGGTCGTTCTCTGGGTTTCCCTCCATGAAAACCTTCTTTCCTACATCCTTACCCCCTTTCTTAAGAACCGAGTTTACGGACACTGTGACGATTGTCCCTGGACTCGTTATTACCAAGCAATCCATTGGTGATGCCTCAACCTCCGGTGGGTTCGATGGTTTCGACGGAATCCTTGAGTGGGTGCAGAGTCCATCGCTTTGAATCTGTGCTAACACTTTTTTTATCCCCTGGGATCGGACCCGTCGACTTGACGCTTGGCACGTTATCTCCAGACACAAATACCCTCATCCCCACAGTCACGGACAACCTCTTCAGCCAGGGGGACTATCCCAGCTGACCTTGTTACAGTGTCTTTTGAGCCCACGACCTCGTCATCAGACCAGAATGGCAAGTTGACGTTCGGTGGCACCGACTCCTCCAAGTTCACTGGATCAATTACAACCATGTAAGCACATGTGGTCACTGAGCTCTAACTCTAAGATCTCCGTGCTTACGCGGAACTAAACAGCTCCCCTACGACGACTTCCCCCGCCAACGAATTCTGGGGTATTAACTAGTCCATCAAGCTACCATCCTTTCGACCACTGCTGGTATTGTAGACACTGGAACCACTCTCATCCTCATCGCCACCGGTAAGTGACCCATTGCTCCTAACTACATATATCGTGCACAAACTAATGTCGCTCGCGCAGACGCGTTCGACCGTTACCAATCCGCGACCGGTGCCACCCTTGACAACAACATGGGCTTGCTCAAACTCACTTCGACACAGTTCAGCAAACCTTCAGTCGCTCGTCTTCACGGCCGTGGCGCACGTCATTCACACTCACCGCGAACGCGCAGATCTGGCTCCGCTCACTGAACTCGCTCATTGGTGGCACTTCCGGCAGCATCTACCTAGTCGTTAACAATATCGGCACTCCCACGGGATCGGGCCTCGACTTTATCAACGGCTATACTTTCCTTGAGCGGTTCTATGCTTCCTTTGATCCCACCACCGGCACCGTTGGTTTCGCTACCACCCCGTTCACCACGGCCACGACCAATTGAATGATTTGGGGTGGGGGCCATTTCATCAGATATGCAACATCTAGACACGGGGTCGTATAAAATGCAATTTTTAATTGTTCTATCAACAATCGGCGATAGTCTGGTTTC
>QFDV01000055.1:0-17211 GCA_003315845.1 Lactarius trivialis
AGGCAGGGAACGTACCGGTCTCTGAGACCGCGCAAAGTATCGAAGCACCTATGGACGTCGATGAGGAGACGAAAGGGGCAGCAGGCGGCATGAAGAGGAAGGCGGAAGAAGAGCCCGGAGAGGAGAGCAAAAAAGCTCGAGTCGGTGTGTGCGTTTGAAATTTCCGGTGACAGCTAACAGAACTATGTAGAGCAACCTCAAACGCTTAGACGGTTCGCCTGAACTCCCTAATATGCGTACAACTGACATATACGCAATACTACAGAGACCGGGAGAATTGCACCGTCTTCGTCGGAGACCTCCCAGCAGGGACTATAGACGACGACCTGACTCAACTCTTCAAAGACGTCTGTCCCTTTTCATACCTGTGGTGCCGTTCCCTGACAAAACAGCTTAGTGCGGTGTTGTCCGCGAAGTCAAAATCACCCAGCTACCGAATACGCTTGTCGCAACTGTCGAGTTCATGACCCGAGACAGTGTACCTGCGGCTCTTACGAAGGATAAGAAACGAGTACATGATCACGAGATTGGAGTCCATCTCGCCTGGGAGTCGACGCTTTATGTGACCAACTTTCCCGAGGGCGCAGACGATGCTTCAATCCGTAAACTCTTCGCCCAGGTGCACAGCTGTCTTAAATGAGGTCGTCGACGGGGTAACTGACGTGACGCAGTACGGGCACATTTTCGACGTTCGGTGGCCAAGCAAGAAGTTTAAGAACACGAGGAGATTCTGCTACGTTCAGTATACGTCGCCAGTGCGTTATTTTTCCTCAAGCGTTGACGACATTAATTCTCGTGTCGTGTCGTACAGACTGCAGCCAGATTGGCGTTGGAGCTGCACGGTCGGGAGCTCGAACCGGGCCACAGTCTGAATGTATACATATCGAATCCCGGGCGAAGAAAGGAGCGCACCGATGCAGATGCAGATGCCCGAGAAATTTACGTCGCCGGGCTAAGCAAGTTCGTGACCAAAGACGATCTAGCAAAACTATTCAGCACCGTATGTTCTCTGTCTATACGTATCGATGTTCTCTTCGCTGACAGATGTCAGTATGGTCCTGTGAAAGAAATCAGGATGGCTCTGACCACTGAGAAGCATTCGAAAGGTTTCGCTTTTATTGAGTTCGAGGAAGAGGTGGGACTTTGTCTAGGATCTCGCGCCCCTGGTCGAGTACTTACTCTCGATCCCCATGCAGAAAGATGCAGTAAAGGCTCTCGGGGCCAATAACTATGAACTCAAGAAGCGCAGGATTGCAGTTACACTGTCCGATACTCGTGTACGCAAACGGTAAGGCCTTTAAATATTTCCAAGACCGAGACCTGATCTCCCATGTCAGTGATACGGAGACTGGATTCGGTAAAAAAGCGGATGCACGAACCCGGTCGCTGCGCATCCGCGGCCTCTCCGACGGTACCCAAGAGGGCCTACTTCAACAAACCATCGAAAAGCTTGCACCAGTGAGCCGCGTCGAGGTGTTTGAAGACAAGCACGAAGCAGTGGTCGAATTCCAATCGCAGGCAGATGCCGCACGGCTACTGCTCAACCCTGACCCCTTCGAATTCAACGGCATACAGCTACGGTTTTCAGAGACCGAGGAAGTTTCTGGAAAACCGCCGCGCAACGCACTGGCCGCCGGGCGTGGGGCGTTCATCCCACGCACTGCTGCGTCGAGACCTCGTGCCGGATTGGGTCGAGCGCGAAAACCCCCTCCGGCAACCCTGCCTGCAATGTCTCCTGACGATGGTGCATCGTCTCAGGGTAAGGGAAAGGCGCAGGATGATTTCAGAAAGATGCTTCTGGGTGGGAAGTAGTGTATTGGCATTGTTGTATGTCTTGCTTGTAATGAAAACCGCATTTCCCGACCCGAACAGTAGTTGCCACGGAGGTTCGGACCGCAGACCGGATGAGCGCCCACGCAACCATCACAAGCGGAATCCCCTTTACTGTCAACCCTACTTTCCATCGATCTTTCCAGTTCCAGAGCATATGGATGCAGTCGAGTTTCAAGAGAGCAGCTCTATAGTGTTCGAGTGGACACTTCGCGGTTTAAAGAATCTTTTTGAGTCGAGGTGTGTACTACAAACCCCTGTGTCCTCGAGGATCCTCAACCTGTTACAGCAAGGGTGAGGCAAAGTCGAAAGTAACTAAGAGTGCAAAGTTCGGTGGAGGGCGCTGGCAGGTATGTCATGCTACCACCCGCGGTCTCCCTTGATTCAAGGATGATGATTAGGTTCTCTTCTATGCGAACTCTGGACCACCATATACCTCGACGGATGCGGGCGGTTCTAGTTCTGGTGGATATGTGAGCTTGTTTTTATCATGCGAGGTACGCCATATCGGCTTTCTGTCTCGACAAGGCCCTCAACGCAAAGGGGTTAGCCTACTCAAGAAGAGAAGGACGCTTCATATAACGGAAGGTGAGAGATATTGTTGTGATTTTCTTTCACGGAGGACGTACTTATTGTTGTTCAGATGGGTTCGCGAAGGACTGTATCGCTTTTCGTTCGAGCTGCACAGGTCGTCTTCTTTCTGGAATCACGGATACCAGATACTTAATCTCTCTCAGCTTGAAGAAGAAAGAGCTTTTTCACGTCAAGGAAGCACACAACCACTCATTTTCTCATGCTGTATGTATTTATATCTGGCTTTAAACCACCGCTCATGACTTCCAGACTGCGAACTGGGGATGGTATGACAATCGGTCGCGATCGTGGCAACCAATAACTGACTTGCTTGCAGGGCGCAGTTTGCACGCAGAGACGCGGCGTTCTATACAAAAAGCGTCGTCAGGAGCAACGATGCATTCGTAATCACCTGCACGATTAGCTCGACACCTGGGCCGCCAACCTCGTCACCAACGACACACAAATCCCTCGTTCCGAAGGACCTACTAGAATCGGTTGGCCAGCTGCTAGACGACCCGATCTATTCAGACATAGAGTTTGTTCTTCCATCGCGAAACCCTCGTGCGCCCGCTCCGCGCCGGATATATGCATCCAAGCGGTTGCTTATTCGTGCGGACTACTTTGACTCGAGTACGCCTGTTCAGGCACTTCAAGACCCCCCGATCTGACGTTGTCTTCACAGTGTTCAATGCTGGATTTGTCGAGGCATCCTCTGATACGAGTACCTTCGAGATTGCAGGCGACTCAAATCTAGACAATGTCGACGCCGCGTCTGAGTACACGGCTCTCAGCGCCCACCCAGAAGATTCAGACGAGGAAGACGAAGTATACGATCCAGGCGAATCTGATGGCGACCCACCCAACTCGGACCACGAACCTGAAGACGTCCCACGTGACTTTTTGGAGCCAGGTATCAGCGTTGCGGCCGAAGAGCCAGAGGGGGGCGATGATGGTGGCGAAGGCGAGGACGACAAGCCGCGTAACGTACGGCAGAAAGTAGTGCATCCCTCGAGCCCCCGTGGCGCGAACGCACAGATTATCCCTCTCAGCACTTCGACCGCCACGGATAGGGACATTCCCGGCCCACCCAAGTTACGCGTGGTTGTGAAAGACGTTGCATACGCAACTTATCGTGCCGTGCTGTACTACGTACTCTTCTTCTCTTTCGTCTCCTGGTGGAACCTCCACTCATGCTTCACTAGCTGTATACAGATCGAATCCGGTTTGCACCGCTGTCGTCATCCTTCCTTTCGGTATGTTCGCCTGGGGCCACTTGCGAGCAAATCCCAAACGAGAGCCAGGCTAGCCTTGGTCCTGTCACGCGTACGGGGTCGGCAGAAGTTAATGCGGGTGCGAGCTCGCGGAGAGAATGGATCCAGGATTGGGTACGCGGAAACTCTGGGCATCCCGTGCCGTGCTCGGCGAAAGCCGTGTATAGACTCGCAGATAGTGAGCAATTCGGTGTGGGAACCGAGGCACATATTGACGTGTGGCACGCAGAACTTGGGCTTGCGGAGCTGAAGTCTCGGGCGTTCGAGGCAGGTGTATTCTGTCTATTCAATGTTTACCTTTCCTTTGACGTTGCACAACAGCATATTACCAAGTCGCTCACGGTTGAGAACGTCCCTTACGAAGTCTTTTCAACCTTCTCCGCTACTTTCGAAGTTGTTCGGAAGGTAAAGTTGGTTATTGGCACGGGCTCGCCGGCACTCATTACTGTTATTAGGTAGAGGTGAAATACTTTCTTGACCACTGGGCGGAAATCCGAGGTTCGGATGCTATGCGCAGCGTTTGGCACCAGATCAGGCTGGGACGACATCCCGGCTTCGAGGAAGGTTCGCACATGCCACCACTGTGCCGCAGTACTCCGGTTGACCTCTTACCCCTCCAGTATGGCCTGTCATTGCTACTAACCTCGAGTTCAAGCCCCAAAGTGGTGGGGCGGGTAGTGACAGAGAAGACTCTAATCGGCAGTCTTGAGACCTACAAAACCCGCTTTATAGTTGATAGCCCGTCGGACGAACCCTCAGATCTTCAGATACGATACGTCGGAAATCCCCGCCTTTCTTTTTGGGGCTGAAATGTGATTTTACGTGTAGGTGTGGGGAAAGTTGTTTTGTTGATGTGCCGTATGGGGGTGGCCCGTGGAGGCACTCGGGCAGTGTACGTGGGCGTTTGTATTAGGGCGTTGCTGCCAGTTTAAATGTGTTATCCATGGATCCTTGTGAAATTAGCTGCGCTGTCAGGCTTGTGACTGCGGGGAAGCTTGCGCTTTTTTTTTTTTTTTTCGAAACTCGAACATGAGAGGCTTGCAGACTCTCGCACTCAACATTCTCGAGATACGAATTGTATATATATTTTCGTAGAAGGAGGAACGGTACGGTCCATCGGCGTGGGAAAGAGCAAGGAGAGCCAGACCGATGACTGGAACTGTCTGGAAGGGGCACCGCACTCACTTTGTATTCCATCTGCGCTTACAATTCATCTCTTCCCCCCAACCACCATCTCCCCTCCTTTCTTCCCAGCCATCTCGGTATTCGCGACACAATCTCTCTACTCGCCCGCTCACTACTCGGTGCTTAACCAAGACAGATGGAACAGTATGCTCATAACTTGTTCGCCGATGCATACCACTATATGTTCGGCGGTATGCGGACGTCAATGAATGAGCCTGGAGAGTCAGCTGGAACGTTTCAGTTGCAGTCCTCTCAGCCGATGCAACCCGTGTGTTTCCCGCCGCTCAAACGCAGATGACCTTCTGATGACTTCATCGTTGTTGTAACAGGACCGTGAGGCGATGTTCTTACCGGGCTCACCCGCCCCACTCCTAGTAGACGAAGACGTTGATATGCTTCCTGCGGTTCTCCCAAGTACTGCGCCCCATGCCACCGTAGCACATCCACTTTCACCCACACCTCACCTATCACAATCACCATCGTTGCCACCTTCGGACTCCTTCGCCACTTCGTCTTCATCTTCACATTCACTCATCGACCCAGACCTATTACACCTCCCACATCCCTTCGTAATAGATGACGATGCTCGTAGTGACACTTCAATGCCTGCGCTATTCGATGCGTCGGATTCGGAGTCCGGGGAGGACATTCATCAGAATGTCTACGACTTTATGTCCGAATCGGAAGCGGATGCCCACGATGTGGAGATGACCCTTTTAGTCGACGATGATGGTAACTCCTCTGACAGTGACGATGCACCTTATCTGGATGATATAGTACCACCACCATCTGATGCGGTAACGGCTGAAGGCAGTGTGAACCGTCATGTGACGGTTGAGGACGAGCAGAATTTGCCACAGACTGGTGAGTGTTTACGTTCGCAACCCGTCCGTTCCTGGGTGCCATGAACACTAATATGGCTTTTCAGATACCGTACCCTCTCTCAGGAGTGCAAGTGGCCCGCAGCCTGGCACAACGTCACACGTTGAACCCCATTCGCACGTTCTTCCTCATCATCTGCACGCTCACCCACATCCACACCCACCTCTTCACCAACACTTGCATCCGCCTCACCCCCCACAGTTCCATGCTGGGATCCAACTTCCTACTTTTCCTGGTATGCCCGGCCTTCGTGCACAGGGCCAGGGTGATGGCCAGGTTCCTCTTCCTGGACTCCGGACTCTGTTTCAACCACTTATCGTGGAAGCAGTCGCCCAAGCCGGGGAGCGTCTTCGAACAGCCCAAGCCAGAGGGAATCCGGGTCAAGGGCCGGGTCCCACAACTGGTCCAGACGCATTACCATTACCTGCAGGAGCTCGTACAGGCGTTCCTGTTGTGCAAGTGACGTTTAATGTGCCAGTATTTCGCTTACCCCCGGACGCTCGGCACAGACAACAGCAGCAAACAGCGGCTCAACAGCAAGCGGGTGAACATGAGCGTGCGGCACCATTGAGAACCGACAATGCCAACGCTGAAAACCCAGCAGCACCTAACGCGATTCCCGATGGCCTTCCGAATCCATTACGTCAATTCATTGAAGCGCTCGATTTTAACCCCAATCCGACTGCTGACGGCGCGCAGGCCGGTCCATCACCGGCATTGACTGGCCTCTTGGGTTTGCTGTTCGGTCTCGGCCTTGGTTCCCCCGAGCTTCATCGTGAAGACCCTGTCAGAGCGAAGCGTCTTGTCAAAGGTTTGGAAAAAGTAAACGCAGGCTTGGTGAAGCGTATGAGGAAAATCGGCGAGGGTAGTGCTGACGGTGCTATCTGTGCTATTTGTTGGGATACCCTCTTGGAAGAGAATGTTGAGTCGGCAGACGTGCCCATCTGGGATGCTGCTTCTGATCGTGGACAAACAACTGATCCCGAACCCGGTCCCAGTAGTCCTCCTGCCAACCCAGAAGAGCCTCTCCCAAGGATAGTTGCGCTACCTTGTTCGCATGTCTTCCATGGCGGCTGTCTTGTCCCTTGGTTCTCGCGACCAAAGCAGACGACATGTCCTACTTGTCGATTCAACGTGGACCCCGATAACTTGACATACGAGCCTCCACGTCGACCTCAACCGCCGCCACCACAGCAGCGACCAACGCCACCACAGCCAGTTGGACCGACGCCACCAGCGCAACCAATGCAGCAGCAGGAATCTTCATCTGGAGCTGCCCCGCCTCCTCAACAAGCACCGTTCCCACTTCCCCAAACCCAACGACGAACGATTTTTGAACATACGTTCACAATTCCATACCCTCCTCCTCCTTTCCCATTCCCACACCCACAGCCAGGCAATCATGGTCCTCAGCCAGGTTTCTCCCCAGCCACGGACCCCTTCTCACCTGTTTACCAACGCATGCTCCACACTCTCCGTCAGTTTACCCCTCCTGTGCAACACGGGCCACTACCACCACTGGATGGTGCTCCTGCACAGGAGGCTCCTGCCCCGCCCTCGATCCCGCAGCAACCCCCTCAGGTACGACCTCCTGTGCAAGGTCAAAGGCAAGGTCTACAACCTCCACCACAAGACGCCAACGCGAACGGCATGCCACGCTTTCCTGGCCTCTTCCAGTTTGAGCTCCCGCAGGTCGTGCACATGCCCGATAACACATGGCTCTGGGCTGCGCCGTTAGGTGATTTCTCGCCACCTATGACAGCCGCCGCGCGGCCTCCGCACCCGCCTGCACCTCCTCGCACGTGGGCCCCGCCACCGCCCCCCGGATTGACATTGCGTCAGCGGGTCGAGCAAGGCGAACGTGAGAATGGTCTGCGCTGTGACGACGTGTCGTGCGGCGTTGGACCATCAGACGATGATCCAGAGCCGACGGCTGACCTTGCGCGTGTTGTGATCCACGCGCCCGGAGACGGGAATCCTGCGTGCACCCATGCGTTCCACCCAGCATGCCTGGTGAGCGCAGAGCGTGTCGCGGGGTGGGCGCCCGAAAACGAGCGTGAGCGTACAGGCAGACCCGTGGAAGTTAGCTGCCCCGTGTGCCGTGCCGTTGGCGCTGTTCTGCATGAGGATTGGGAGAAGGGCGTGGAGGCCCTTGCAGTCTGATTACTTTCTTTTATGGCCTCGCGATATCTTTTTCTTCTCTTTCGCCCTGTAATTCCATCATAAATGGTGTGTGATGCACATCCTAGTTAATTTCACGGCAGTATGTAGACTGTAGTTGATTGGTCCTTGCGGCTTGATAAAAACGGACATGTCCTCCACGTATGACCGAACTGTGACATAATATCAATTCTTACAGCAGTACCATGTCTATCAGATATCTTACAGCCAGGCTAGTACAACAGGTATGTTCGCGCTGAACGAAAACTTCTCCCAACAGATGTTCTGCACTACAGATCGATGAAGAACTCATGGGCGCGGCGGGAGCCTTTAGCTTGGATCAGGCGAGTGGGATCGCTGGCGCCTGTGCTGTAATATCTCAACTGGATGCAGCTTATGGAACTCGCTGGCCTTGCGTGCGCCCAGACCCTTGCGACTGTCTATGACAAGGACAGGTATCCGCGCGTGTTGGTCTGCTGCGGACCAGGAAACCAAGGGGGAGACGGACTAGTCGCTGCGCGTCACTTAGGTGCGGGGCGACGGACGTGTGTGTCGGTCGCATTGTTGAATCATTCTCAGGGATGTTTGGGTACAAGCCGACGATCTGGATGCCAAAGGTGGTGGTGTCATCTTGCGTTGATACATTGAGCTCAACACACTCAGCAGCCAGGATCAAAGGACACATACAAGGTCGGGGACCGTCTTCATGATGAGCCCCTTTGCTGACGGCGCGCGGTGCAGCGCCTACATAAGCAATGCACGAATATGGACATCCCGACGCTCCCCGCCTCGGAGAGCAGCACGCTCTCGACTGCGCTCGCCGCAAGCGACGTCGTGCTCGACGCGATCTTCGGTTTCTCCTTCCAGCCGCCCGTGCGCGCCCCGTTTGACACCGCGCTCCCGCTCATCGCGCGCGCCAATATCCCTATCGTGTCCGTCGACATACCGTCGGGCTGGGACGTCGAGCGCGGCGACGCGGCGGGGCTCGGCCTGCACCCGGATGTGCTGGTCAGCCTCACCGCGCCGAAGGAAGGCGTGCGGAAGTTCACGGGGCGGCATTTCCTCGGTGGGCGATTCGTGCCGAGGTGTGATGAGTGGAAACATTTTGTGAAGTGTGAATTGAACTGAACGCGTCCGGCGGCAGGTCTCTGGAAGAACGATACGAGCTTAATCTGCCGGCGTATCCCGGGATTGCACAGATAGTTGAGCTGCGTGGTCAGCAGCAGGACGATGGTGGTCGTTTGTGATTTTTGAAGAGAGGGATTGTGATTGTGTGGCTGGTGGCGGGCTGTGTATAATCTTATCACAAACACACGCACGCTTAAACTTTTCCCTCCCTTAATTTCGCCTACGACAGTCGATCGCTCGACTTTACTCCCAACGGATGCCGGCCAAAAAAAGTCTTATCTACTCCCCAACGCAGCCTCCGCGCCTATCCATGAGCGAACTCGTCTGTAAAACGCTTGACCACGATGCGACGGACGTGCTGATCGACAAGTGGCTGGAGCACCGCAACGACGCGTACTGGGAGTGGTTTATGCGCGTGCGCGAACGCAGACACTCGGCGCTGCGCGCGCTGCAGCGCGGAGAACAGCTGCTGGCTTGGAGCAAGGGCGACTTTGTTCCGGAGAACATTTTCATGCGTACGGTAGACACCGCTCGCATGATCCCCCTCGACCGCACATGGACCACGCATGTGTACCACCACCGATCGATGCAGGACCGGAAGTTGTCCATGATGCCTGTGGTATTCACGATGGTGTGTAGCATACATCACGTCGCAGTCTGAAGAGGAAAACTGAACCACGCAGCTCCCGGAACTTATGCTCCTGCGGGGCATGCACGACCACGGATGCGACGACATCTTCATCATTGTGACAGATATGAAGCGAGCAGAGATGGACGCCGCCACCGAATACTTCAAATTCGTGTGTCAATACACGTTCGGCCAGACGGTGAAGCGGAAAGCGGAACGGGAGATACACTATCGACGTGAGAACATATATGCTGCTGGCCTAAGTTATCCCGCTCCCTTCCGCTCACTCGCACGTCCGTCCCGCCGTTGAATAGACGCGCGCCTCAAGTACGCGCTCGAGCACCAGCGGCGCACGCCCTGTTTCCCCCAGATCGACCTCATATTCCGTGCGATCCTCTACGAGCGGCGACCGCCCTTCATCGTGCTCTTCTCGCACCAGACGACGTCCTACTCGCAGATATTCTTCACGCACCCGATCTTCGTTCCCGCCGCCGACATATTCGTCGACTTTCCCTCAGGCTGCCCGAACCCCTGCTGCACCGACGACTGCGAGATGATCCGCTTTCCCCGCACCGGCCTCGACGCCGCCGTAGTCCTCCCGCTCAAGCGCGGCACCACCGGCCGCTTCCGCCGAGTGCGCGCGCGAGAGATGTGCAATTGGGTAGACTGCGACGTCGCGTTCTCAGAGGATAACTCCACTTCGCCCAGCGCTAGCGCCGCCGGGGAGGGCGGCAGCGAGACCGCGTCGTCTGTGAGCGGGAAGGGGAGTGGCGATGCTGCACGGCCCGCGGTGCGCGGGCAGGTCTGTGGCAAATGCAAGTTGGTCAAGTACTGCTCGGCGGAGCACCAGCGCAGGGACTGGGAGGAGCATCGCCGGCTCTGTGCCAGAGCCATGCGAGGAGAGGAAAAAGACTAAGTTTGTAATATTATTGTTGTAGTTCTTGGGGGGTCTTCTGTGTCACTTCGCTTAGCCCGACCGCGGTAGGATAGGATATCACTGTACTGTTGTTCACGCCGGCGCCACGCACCGATTTTGGCCCGCCATTGCGGATCTCGACAATCGTGCCCGTACCGTTACTCTGGAGTCTTTTCGTCTCGTAGCGGGGCTCTAGAGGCGCGTGTGTTCGCGTGTGTTCTCACACACGGAAATAAAGAAGCCTCTCACCTAAATTTTCAAACCTGGAGAAGGATGGAAACGAAAACGTTGCGACGGTCGAAGGTGGCCACTTAGATTCCGTTGATTAGCGTGCCGAGAGAGTGGTTGACGACGGTGACGGACAGCACGGCATGGCTCGCCCATTCTTTTATAAAAGACCATTCGCATCCTTCGCAAATTCAGAATCGCAATCTACTCCACCACTTACTCCACTCTTTGCAATCTACTCCTCACCCCCTATGGCTGCAGCCCAGCCTTGACCTGCGTTGGTGTCCCACTACCACCTATGCCTTCAAACCCACCTACATTGGCTGATGTTGCCCAAGTCTGATATAATGTCCTGTTGCAGGCACGGGTCAGGCCATCCACGCCAGCAATGAGGAAATAGGGGCCGCCGGAGCCATTGTCTCGCAAGCACCAGAGATCGTACAGATGGCAACGGATGTCAAGCAGATCTTGTCTGACATGAAGCAACTCATGGCTTTTGTCCAGCCATTGGGGGCTCAGATGCATCAAACTATCAGGGAAATCCCTATCATCCTCTCCAATAACAATGCGGGAAATCAGGGACTGCTACTGAACCCAGCTGCGGTCGTTGACAATTGGGCGCCTCCGTTGAATGAGCCACATCCGCGCACAAGGGATGAGCTCTCTAATTTCACAGGTAAGTTTGATATTAAATAACATTCCTTTATTCTAACACTTCTCAGTTCAACAGTGCATTGACTCGGCCAAGGCACTTGGTCTGGACGAGTTACAGGGTCAGCCAAGTGTTGAGGATCGGCGCAGGCAAATTGCGTGCCGTCTAGGTACATATTACATTTTATTTTATATGTCCTCTTTAAGTGTATTTTATGGATGTGTCATGTATTACAGTACTTGTATTACGGTTGTGAACCCCCGTGAATCGATCAATTTTCTTTCCACTGGCGCTGCATGCACAAAGGCCAGAGCCGTTGCGCGAGAGCGTCGCATTAAGAACGCAGTAGACATCCACCAGCTTCTGCTTTCCAAGCTCTCTGAGCCCCGTTTCCGCGCTCTTTATGTCGCCGTCGTGCACATCTTTTTAGACGAACTTATCGAACATGCGCAGAGCAAAAGCTCTCACGGACGGTGAACAGCGCCGTTTCCTGAGAAAAGTTTCATTCGTCCTGGGCACCTACCCCGCAAAGTGACAAATATCTCCACTGCCATTGCGATACTCCTGCACCGTGGTGGCGTCACGTCGTCCCTTTCTCGGCCGATCGACACCTCTGCCCTCGTTTCCGGAGATGATGTGCGCGTCCTTCGCTCGTTCTATCAACGCTGGGTCTTCACACCGCTGTGCGCTTCGTCCCGCATCTCGTGTCCGCGCGCCGCTTGTTCCGTCCAAATGTATGCACATCAACAGCAGGAACTTCAGCGGAAAACGCGGTCAAAACGGCGGAGGACGGGGACAGTAAGTCCAATGCCCTGAAGATGCTGAAATCCACCACCCGCCGCGTCAAACGAGATTGGGCGGACACTCTCATCCGAAGGTCGGATGTTTGGGAAGTGGCCCAATGGCGTCATGGCAGGTGCCAGTCAGGCATACCAGCCATCCGGCTGGAGAGTGGTGAGCTCTCCTTCGAGCACGAAGAGATAGCTGACACGCTCTCCCGCCGCTTCTTCGCGGAGGAGCGCACCCCCATCCCCCTTAACTTTGCTGACGACCCCCTACCTAGGGAGGAGCGGGAATTCCCCCCACTCTCTGTGGAGGAAGTCCTGGACCTTCTCCGAACCTTCTTTGAAAAACAGCGAACAAGAGCGCGCCGGGGTCCTCAGGATTCGGGTGGCGCATCCTCAAATGGGCCTGGCCCACCATAGGTGAAACGCTAATGTTCCTTTTCGACACCTGCCTGTCCCTAGGACATCACCCGACCCGCTGCGTAGCAGTCATCCCGAAGCCCGATAAGCCGGACTACACTACTCCGAAGGCCTACCGGCCCATATCCCTTCTCGAGTGCATGAGCAAGCTCCTCGAGAAGGTTGTTTCTAACAGACTTCAGCACGACATCACATCTTTAGACCTCATCCCAACTAACCAATTCGGCGGCAGGCAGCACTCATCGTGCCTAGACGCGGGCCTCACGCTACTGCACGATATCCAATCAGCGCACGCAAAGGGCCTCAAGTGCGCGATGCTCCTCTTCGATGTCCAGGTAAGTTCTTCGACCACGTCAACCACGGGCGGCTGACTAGCCTCTCCAAACAGCTCGGCTTCGGAACGCGGCTTACAGGCTGGCTCACAGAGTTCCTCCGTGACCGGAAGGTACGTCTCAAATTCAATAACATCTGAGCGATGAGCGGGGGCAACCCGTCGGAGTCCCACAGGGGTCTCCCATCTCCCCGGTCCTCTCCATCATCTACACCTCCCCCCTCCTTCACCTGATGCGAGAGTGGAACAACTCATCCCTTGGAATGTACGTCGACGACGGCATCATCTTCGCCTGCGCCGACACATGGACTGCCGTCGACTCCCTGCTGCGCACAAGGTATAGTGTCTGCACCGAGTAGCTTCAGAGGTCAGGCTTATCCATCGAACCCGACAAGACTGAGCTATTGTACTTTCAACGGCACGAACGGAACCCGGCCCCCAGACCCGCAAGACTGCTTCTGCCGGACCCCGCCATCCACTCCTACTATGTCGTCCGCTCGGTGGAAACCCTGAGATACCTCGGGTTCTTCTTCCACTGGCGCCTCAACTGGGAACCCCACGTGCGCACAATGGCCAACCGGGCCCGCGCCTCCTCCAAGTCCTCGGCAACTCGACTCGAGGCCTGCACATGGCAAATTGGCGCCTGGCCTTCAACGCGGTCTGCCTACCAGTCCTCAGCTACGGGTGCCAACTCTGGTTCAAGCCTGGCTCAAAAGGAGTCAAGAAACACGTCGACCTCCTCCAGAAAGTCCAGAATGAGGGGGTAAAAATGGTGATAGGGGCGTTTCGTATGGCGCCCCGCCGGGAGGCTCTCCTCCACATCACCCGCATGACGCCCAGCCCGAATGGAGCTGGACGTATGGTGAGAAGGTGGAGCAGTTCGATGTCGACTGCTTCGGCTTGGCCAAGACTGTCGAAGCGCTTCTTCGTCGAGACCCCCCCCCCATGTTATTTACATCTTCAGCCCCAGTTCATCTGCAATTCAAGCAATAACCAATCCACGATCGAAATCGGCACAACGGGCTGCGTTGTTCCGCTTCTCCCTCACCTCATTCATCACAACTCACCCTACTGCCTCTGTTGTTCTAGTCTGGACCCCGCTGGACCTCACTCTGGAGAGACAGATGCGAGCACGCGCTCTGGCAACTGAGGCCTGCCAACGTAATCCTCCAGAGGGGCTGAACTGTATCCAGTCAGCCGCCTTCCAGAAGGACAGGGCGCGCATTATCGCCTTCGAGGCGTGGGCGCGTGACTGGCTTAAGGGCCACGGAGAACGGGCGTCTGGGCGGAACCCCCAGAGCTTCGCTACTCTCACGCACTCACCCGTCCGCCAGACGGCAACAACCACGCACTGTGGCAAGCCGCACTGGATAGAGTGAGGGATACGGGAGGGAGGAAGACGAAGACGTTCCGCTACTCCCGCCGCACCACCTCCACAGCGCTCCAAGTCAACGTCGAGACCATAATGCACTGCGAGTGGGGAATGAACACGAATCTACATGCCGTGTTTGTCCGCTTGTTGCTCGCGCTGGCAGTGCAGCACCGCGTGCCGCGAGAAGACATGGCAAAGCGTCTTTTTCGTCTTCTCCGACATGCAATTCGGCGCCGCGGAGGGCCCCGAGGAGGGCGCGAGGAAGGACCCTGGGACTTGGCTGACCAACCACGATGCGATCGCGCGCACCTACGAGGAAGCGAGGTACGACATGCCAGAGATCGTGTAATGGAATCTCGCAGGTGAACCTGAGACGGCGCCGGTTGAGGCAGAACGCAAGGGCGTTACTCTCATGAGCGGGTTCAGTCCTGCGATGGTGAAGGTATTTATACGAGGACGTAGAGGAGATGCTGGATGACGATACAGTCATGGTGGACGAGAAAGACGAAGAGATCAAGCCATCCCAGAAGCCACAGATGACTCCATTGTCCATTATGAAGTTTGAGAAGCCCAGCTACGATGGGCTCGTGGTGATCGATTAATGAGCTTCCTCACAATGCCTAAAATATATTAAACCACTCCCATGCTCTCCCCTCAATACACACCATTACTACATGACGCCTCAATTAGAAAACATATCGCATCTTGGTACTCACCAATCACGACGGCGTCCTCGCAGAGAGGACGTCTTCGATGCCTGCAATCTCCTCCATGTGCCTTCCGCGCGCACCTTTCTAGGACACTAGCGAACGGACTTTGCAAGGGAGAGAATGCTTTTTCGGAGGGGAAACTAAAGATTGCGCACACAGAAGAGGAACGAGCGGTTGTATGAAAACGTGGTACATAGGGTTCTGTACTCAGGTGCATGAAAATAGATTCAAAAACAAAACTACCTGTGCGGAGATATAATTCGTTATGTGCGCGATGCCTTGTGGTAAGTGTTCCAGAGCTCAGAAGCGCAGTGTACAAGAGCAGTCATAACGTCGTCGAAGCCAAGCCCAAGCCGGGTCTTTGAGGCCAAGCCAGGCCCGGACAACACTAGCGGGAAGGGGAGCAGCGATGCTGCACGGCCGGCGGTGCGCGGACAGGTCCGTGGCAAATACAAGATGGTCAAGTAGTACGACTCGGCTGCATGGGAGGAGTATCACCGGCTCTGTGCCAGAGCCGTACGGGGGAGGAAAAAGAATGAATTTTTTTTGTTGTTGTTGTTGTTGTTGTTGTAGGTTGTGGGAGCTCTGCTCTAGTCTTAGCCCGACCGCGATAGGATAAGATATCACTTGCCCGTACTGTTGTTGTGCTACAGTATAGAACGACACGCTGATGCCACGCACCGATTTTGGCTCGCCATTGCGGATCTCGACCAACGTGCGCCATGCTGCCTTTCACAATCGTGTTGAACTCGCTCGTAGTACCGTTACTCCGGAGTCTTTTCATCTGGTGGCAGGGCTGGAGCTGGAGGTGGCGCGTGTGTTCTCGGAGTCACCCGTGTCTTGGCTGCACTGGCACCTCGGAAATAAAGGAGGCTCTCACCTAAAATTTTCAAACCTGGATAAGAATGGAAACGAAAACGTTGCCGGGGTTCTGTTCTGTGGGGAAGTTCATCAAACGCTATCGTCTCTGCCGATTGGATGCGTTTTGCAGTGAGCCTGAGGGGATTGGACAGAGGGGCGCAAGCCCGAGGAAGTTTAGGGGCATCATCTTATTTCCTCGTTCACTTGCACGAGGCTGGTGTTGAAGGCAAAGGACGGCGAACTCACTAGCGCCATTGTTTAGTTAATATCTCCATAGAGCCCGAGCCGCTTGTCTTCCAGCCCGATCGCACGGGAAAGGCAATCGTCCAATCTGATATCCCTCTCGGCTCAACGCACGGTATCGTTCACCCTCTCTCTCAATCTTTTTCCCCCTTCTTCTAGAAACGTGTATTCGTCCGGCTCTTGAGAATGGATCCGTGCATGCGTGCTGCCATGTATGGACGTTCGAGCGAGCGAGCAAACCTTGCCCCACCGGCCGCGCCCTCCCTTTCCCCCCTCTCTCTGTTTTCCCTTGGGGGTACGGTATATTTCTGATTCCATGAAGAAGCTATTAGCCTTTTGTTTGGCAGTTCGCGCCCCGCGCTCGTTATCCTCGCCTCGTATCGCCTTGCCCCGCCCAGTCCAGTCCAGCCCCTGCACTTCTTTGTCCCTCCAGTTTGCCGCACTCGTGACCCCCGGCTTGATTGGCGTTCAATGAACCTGGCGCTCCCTCGGCGCGCTCTTTTTTTCCCACCCGCCGGCCTGTGGCGCCTCCGAGTCCGTGCACACGCACGGCCTTCGAAGCGCTCCTGTCGTCTGAAGGAGCGGTGTGCCCTGTGCGTTGCCGCCTCCACCGTCACTGCGAGCCGAACCTAGCACTACAGTACTGAAATCTTTTGTACAGGTTTCGTACGGCCTCCAGGCCCGCCCATCGCACGTGCTTCTCTTTCTCTTTCTGTCGAATTGGGTTGCAGTGGTACTGCAGTGGTCATTCCACTTGTCATTGCCGCAGCCGTCTAGGCCTGGCCCTCAATGATACCCCCATTGGTGCCGACCGATCCTAAGCCACCAAAAGTCTCATGTTTCCTCCCTCGTGTTCTTTTTCACCTTTTTCTTGGAAGGAAGTCCGAGTCGTTTCGTTTTTTTCCTTCGATCAGATCTTTCTGGCCTAACACAAAACTAAATACACGCGCGCGCGCTTTCTTCGACCCACTGCGGCGTGAGTGCGGCCGTACTATATGCCTCGTGCAAAATCAATCTCTCACTTACAAGGGGG
>QFDV01000055.1:22685-33021 GCA_003315845.1 Lactarius trivialis
AGCGCGCCCAGGTAACGCCGTCGGCCGTCTCGGACTGCATCCGCGTATGCGTCGTCGCGTTTCCATACATCGTATCTTGGAAGCCCGTCGTCGTCTAACGAAGAAGCGTACAGCTTCCTTAAAATGCAAAATGCGTGGGTAGTAACGCACCGATCGCACGGAGGCCACAGTCATCAAGTTCGTTTGCTCCACCTTTCCCGAGGCGAGATGCGCCGTTTCGGGAGACGCGAGTTGTTCGGCGCGGACGTCGCACTTGGTAACGCGCACGACCGTCGCGCGGACGCGCGGGTTCGCGCAGAGCTGCACGACGAAATCTAGCGCGAGACGGTCGTCGGGCCCTCCGAAGAACGGCATGAACAAGCGGGTCTCCTCGCGGACTCTGCCGAGCGGTGCGCGGCCGACGAGCAGCGCGACGTTCGTGCCCGCTTGCGCGAACACGCCGCGCACGAAGTGGGAGTGCAGCAGGGAGGTGGAGCGGTCCGTGCGGAAGAGCGCGTCGAACGGGCTGCGGTCCGCGGCGTCGTCGCTGGTGTCCGGCGTGGCGTCCGGCGCCGACGGGAGCCAGGGTACCAGCACGAGCTGGGCGCCAGCTGCACGAACGTGCTCACCCACGCTGGTCGCGAGCGCGGAAAAAGGCACGATCGATAGGGCAGCTGACACGGTCAGGCCATTCAGTTCTGAAAACGTACGGAAAATGGCGAGTAAGGGGTCAGTGTGCAGCAACGCGTCTGTGGCGGACGATTTCATAACGTCCGAAGGTCGGTCGGCTAGCTCGATGAGGCGCAGTGCACCAAAATGCGTGGGTTCTTCCTGTTCCATTCTTGATTCTTGGCTGGAGGAGGATCTTTCTTGTCGAAAGTAGGTTGGCGCCGGGGGGTGAAGGAGTTGCGTAATCGCCATCATGCTAGGTAGATGTTCGATTTTGTCGAGAATCACGGTGAATCGACGTTTCCAGACACCATCTTCGTCGTGATTAGTGCTCGGCCAGCGGTCTTTAGTGCCACTCTCGTCGTCCTTGGGATCGCGAACATTCGCAAACGGTGAACCAGTGGCGGTTGCGCGCGTACGCAGATGAGGAGGATAAAGGAAGGAAACAGTGGGGGTAGTCGCGAAGGTGAGAAGAAGGGCCTCTAAAACAAACATCGAGAAGACGAGCTGTCGGACGTAGCACGTATGTCACATGACATATCAAAAGACAAGCAGGGGCTCACCCTCGTCAAGATATTGGCCTCTAGCCCGACATTGAGAACGATCAACTCAATGAGACTAGATGCCAGCGATGAGGTATAGCGTTATTGGTGTACTTGGGCGGACTGACCCTTTGCAGCTCATCAAGGAACCTATGGTGCTCGCCTCACGCCAACTGAAGCCAGTGTACCTTGCTGCCAATGTACAACCTCCGAATTTCCCAGTGAAAGCAAGGACGCAGATGGCAGCTGTGAATCCCCAGATTGTCCCTGTGGAATATCTATTAGCTAGCCCAGCCCACGTGTGATGGAGGGCACTTGCCAGAATTCAGCAAGCCGAGGTCAGTCGACAAGCCGGAGATAGTAAAATACTGGTGACTATCAGGAAATGCATCCGAGTTGGAGCTAAAGAAAACTCACGAGAGGTAGGAAAATCACCGAGACCATGTCTTCCAGCTTCTCGGTCAGCGCGATCGCGAGGCCTCCGTCACGAGGCACAATAACCCCAGCGAGGAATGCGCCTGTAGACGCAACAGGTTCAAACAACATGAAATCTGCCAATACCAAAAACGCATACCGAATATGGCGTGAACGCCAATCACATCAGTAAAGAAAGCTGAGCCAAATAAAGTCAAAGTCGTGACGGTCATAAAGAACATGGTTGGTCCATTCTCGATGGACCCTGTTGTGCGAGCGAGCCAGAATAGCACCCTGCGGACGAGGAATAACATGAAGAGGGTCCATCCCATACAGATCAACAAGACCCATAATGCGGTAAGACCACTTCCAGCATTGACAAGCGCGACACTAAGGGCGAGTAATGTCCATCCAATGATGTCGTTACCAACACCGGCAGATAATACCACAATCCCGACGGTCGTGTCAAGTAGCTTGAGTTCCGTCAGAATGCGGCACAGTACGGGGAAGGCCGTAATCGAATATGCGACACCGGTGAAGAGCATAAAGTGCGTGTATGATACTTGCGAAGAGTCGATGAAGCGCTTGTACAGGGGAATGGCAAGCGCGGCTCCAAGCCCAAACGGGATGATGACGCCTGCGGCGGCGACGGTCACGGAGAGGCGCGCATTGCGACGGATAATCGCAGCATCTATCTCGAGCCCAATGATAAATAGGAAGAGACACAACCCGATGTTCGCAACGAGAGAAAGATAGGGTATTGACTCGGAAGGAAATATGTGATTGGAGAATCCAGGTATGCGTCCAAAGGCAGTCGGACCTAGGCGATGACTCAGTTGATGAGTATGTCAATGAGGAGAGTCGTCGCACCAAGAAGAATACCACCAAGAACCTCCGCGATTACTCGAGGCTGTCGTAGCTTGCGAAGGCCAAGACTAAGGATCTGGGTCGTGATGATGATGATACCTGCGATGACACGAACTTATTGGAACGACTGAAAGCCTGAAAGCGAAATTCTCGACTGACCGACTTGAATGATCCATAATCGCAAAGGATCAGATGGATTAAACTGTGTTGGATCTTTCCCCGTGAGGAGTCCACCCTAACGTCACGGTTTTGTGGCTCTGGTACGTTGCTAAAGACAGAACACGAACCTGATCCGGAGCGGCCCGCCTTGTCGCTTGTGTGCTCGCTCGCACGACGTTTATAATCTGCCTCGAGAATTCGGACATGGCGGTGGTCGACAGCGATACTGGCTCAGTTATATCCCTCACCAGCCCCCGAGTTATTAAGGGTCGCTCATAGGAAGACTCATGACTGGAGCCAGTGTTACGTAATCAATTTTTTTCGGACATCTACAATCAAGTCTACAATAGAACAAGTTCTCCTTTTCGGGTCTGCTTGGTTGAACGTCTCTTCCCTCGAACCCGAGGTATGGGAGTGGTGTGGACCAGTGTTTTTGGCCTCACTCTAGCCGTGTAACTGGGTTGAACATACACCGGCACCTCGGAGAGCTACTATGCGCAGGGTATAGCTTGCCGAGAAAGGCGACCTGTTCGGCATAACTTCGCGACCTTTCACTCCACTGATGAGACCGCAGATGCCCGGGCCCCGCTCACTGTCACCGTCCCATTCTGGTCTCGCGCGTTTGGATGAAGGAAAGAAGAACCTAATGAAGTCAGCTCGGAAGCTCCGGAAACTGCACATACTCATTGTATTGTCTATGTCCTCGGTTTCGTTAGCAGCTTTCCTGACCTCGTGCTCTCCGTTAACATCGGATGCAGCATATATAGCCCAGGGTTTTTTCCAAGGCTTCTTAATACACTCGACCGTCTGCGTAGTCCAGTTCAGGTAAACTTATTGACCCCGAGGACAGGAATGATACCTACCATCATGGGAGACTGTCTTAGCTATCCAGTCATGGCAATCTTCTTGATATTGTCATCTCGCGCGCAATTAAGCACCTCGACGGTGCTTCTAACAGCGGTCGGCGGCGGCTCCACATGAGGCAAGGCGGAAGGATCGTGTCCGTCCGTTACGATTATGCTTCCGAGAAAGACAACCTACTCTCTAAAAGCCGTAGGCAGAGCGTAGCGAAGCAGTCTTGCCTGGACGCGGTACAATGTCACGGTCTGTACGCCAGAAAAAGACAAGCAGCTTCCCATAAACGCGGCGCACGGTCCACCAAACGGCACCAGTGGCCCGAAAACGCGCACCGCACCAGTTATGATTGCACACGAACGAGAACTAGTGTGATTGTAGTATATAGCGAGCTGACAGCGAAGGATCAATGGTGCGGCATGGGCAACCTTTAAAATGGTCAACGTTGAGAAAGTACCGAATTCCTATGTTTTTCTGTGTTGACGATTGGCTATTGACGCTGACGCTGGTCCTGGTGGCCACACTTGCAGGAACGGCGAGGTGATGTGGCTGAGATCCTTCAAGGATGACGTCGATAAGGCCATGTACTTCGTGCGATGTTGAGCCGTGTCTTGAGGCATCTGAAGACTTGTCCGAGGTCCGAGCCGTCGTGTTCGGGGACTTTGGATCCTGGAATACGGTACCATTTCCCGTGGCTTCCAGGTACTTCTGGAATGTGGACCGTCGCCATGGCCTCCAGAAAAAATGCACTTGACGCTAGCGAATTTCAACACCGCCGCCAGCTCGGTAGACGGGCGCCTGATTGAAAAACACAAGGCGATAAAATCTGGGCCATGTGCACAGTGGCGTCTGATGAATGCGGCACCACTCCACAGAATCACCCACGGGTTGTCCACAGCGCGCAGAATGGTGCCTCCTTGCCGAACCCGTGAGAACGGCCAGGCCAACAGCAAGGTGCGCAGCGGTTCCTCTTCGTAACTATAACTCATGTCTGTTGGTACAGGTCATGGCCTAAGTAATGGTCTGTTCAATATTGATTGCGACATTGACCAGACTACCTCAGCATCGCTTTTGCTACCTTTGCCACCTTGGTCTTCAATATCTCCATGGTCTTCCTGAAGATTGAACAGAAGAGGCATCACCTCACTCCGGAGAACGTGTACTTCAGCATCTTCCGGCACAAGGAGCGCGCATGTCGACGCCACACCCTTGCGTTCTCAACGCCCGTTGGGCGTTGTTGTATATCTGGGTCCACAGGACACTCAATGGAGCAGACGGACCTTTATCCCGGAACGATTCCCATGTTCTCTGAATCCCTGAATGCTGAAAGGCCAACAACTGGGCTACTCTATCCTCTTAGTACCCTTTGCGGGGGGTTTTTCACCAGCTTGTTCCAGCATATATGTCCCGGATTGAGGCGTAGCCTACACGAGGTATGTACCATCTTCGCCTCACATGCAACACCCATCTATACTTCCAATTGCGGGAACGAGCTGGAGACAACGTGTCCTTCCAAGACACCTGGGTTTCCCTTGTGCGCATTTCATTTTACGTATTTTGAGAGCAAGGCGTCGTGCTCCATGGACTTCCACGAAGACCCCTCCAGTATTGGGGGTGTGATGCCTCTATCTTCGATGGTGTACATAAGTCATAGCGACGCATTCAACAAAACTTTTACCCGCATTAGTGATCTTTACAATAGGGGTTCCAATCTCAACAAATTGCGGGCGCCCGTTTTCGTCGTGTTCCATCATTCCTGCGCCAGAGAGTCGTCCACGGATCACTTTGCCTTATTAGTGCCTTTTCACCATCACGTGTGCCCCAGTTCCAGTCTCAGCTTGTGCCATCTTGTGCAAGATTTGGTAATAATTTTAAGAGGCTGTGTTTTCTCACAGCCTCCCAAGGACAGCGTTATAAGTCTTTTCTCCCATCCCACTGGCAGGACGTCTACTTAGCACCTCCATCTACTTTCCTGGTTGCGGTTATCATGATGAAGCTGTACATCGGAGGCCGCCAGCCGGCGGCTTCGTCCTCAACTGACCCAGCCCCCAATGCTGTCAAGGATGATTTCCCAGAGGCGTTGACCTACCGCTTCAATGACAATAGCGCATGGGTCCCCGCGGCCAGGACTCACGAGGTAAGTTCGATGATTTTCTTATTGTCCTTATTGTCAAGCTGAAGGGACCTCGGGCGTCGCTCAGGAGGCTGTCGACCTCGCGAAGCACGCATACCCCGAACTGCGGAGCGTTCGACGTGATCGCATCACGTTTCACACAACTGGAAAATCGAGCATCGCGTGTATCACACCGGCGGCATGGCAACTCGTCGTGCGGCGCCTTCCCCCATATCACGTCGTGGACGTGAGAATACGGGACACAGAGGGACTTGACGACGACTTTGACCTACCAGAATACCCATACACAGCTAGTACAAACACTGTCATCAGGGAGAAGGAGGAGAGATATTTGCGGAAAGAAGAATCTCGGGCGTCCAACGGTCCCCAGGTTGAAGGGAATCGCCTTAGCAGGATGATGAGCTTTATTCGGGGGGTTGATTCGTAGATCTTGTTTTGTACGAGTATCGGGGTTTCCAGGGACATCCATAGCTTTGTTACCGAATTTTTCCTGACTGGCACAGCGTGTAGTATTGTCCGGTTGATGCACTAAACTGATATGAGACTTCTATTGTACAGCAACCTATCTACTTGGCCGTCATCTATCCATATGGCGTATTGTCAAACAACAGCCCATGTTCCGAAGTGATATAGACCCGTCGCCCGCGGACAGCTGGAGTGGTCTGGCAGTCTAGAGTACTTACTGTACTCTTACCTTGATTGATGTGTTACGACGATCAATCACTCAGATGCAGCGATGGGCACCACCATAATCGTTCCTGTGTCACGGTCCCATCCTACTAACTGATGCTTTCTCTCGGCCGGCTGGATCATGGTAATAGTTCCGTTCTGTTGTACGTTGCTCATTCAGAGTCGTAGCTGTACCGTGACGTAAATACACAGTGATTGTACGAATCAAGGTACATCGACAAGGTACATCGACCGCCGCACATCCTGGCAGCCGCCAGCAACCAATTTCTACAGCACCGCCACATCATGTATCATGGCACAATACTACACAACCTTGATACGCCAGCCGGGATGGTCACATTCAGCATACCCTGCTGCCAACCTCGCTCGCTCGACGTGAAGGATGGAAGACTGATACGCATGCCAGCCTCGACTGTTCCAGCTTCCAGGGTCTTGTATCATACGGCCGGAGCCTCAAATTTCAAGCTTCTAGAATCGTTACAAGGACATATTTTAGGAAACAACGCTCGCACAGCCTGAGTCCAACGCTTGGACTCGGACTCGGACCCGTCGAACCTGCGCAGGCGCTGGTAGGAATTTGCCGAGCGCATACGGGCGCAATCAAAAAGGCGGTGTAGTGAGAATATCGGAGTCGACATAGCGGCGATGGACTCTGGCAGCGGGTCCAGACCGTCGAGCCCATGGGATTGTTTGCGAGTACACCACCTTGTTCGCCGGTGATCGCTGCACTGCTGCAGCGCAGCTTTGGCCTCCACTCCTCATCTCAATTGGACGACGACCTCGTGTCTTATCGCTATATAGGCGCCTGCCCCAACTACATAATGGGCGTCGTGCCCCGATTTGCTAGTGGCGTCCCATCATCCTGCCCACTTCCCCACAAGCGGTCGTTTCCCTTAGCCATGGCCTATCCCTCCCCATTTGTCCCGCGCCGCGACATCCCCCTCGTCGACACAGGCTCTGTGATCGATATCACACAACCGACTGTTGTTGTCGTCGACGAGGGCAGAGGTCGCAGTCGCAGTCGCAGTAGCAGTAGCAATTATAGCCACTGTGAACCGAGCCCCATAAGTATTTACGCTCGCAGCCGAAGCCGTCTTAGCGGTCGTAGTCGCAGCCGTAGCCGCAGCCACAGCCGTAGCCCGAGCGTAAGACAGAGACGCCACGACCGCCGTCGTCGCAGCTCCCCAGGATGTCTTTTCCGACCGTCGCGATCGCGATCGCGATCTCCGTTTCCCATCCCTGGACCTCAAATCCATCCGCAGCCACGCCCCCCGATCTTTGTGGTGCCTCCGCCTGTTCAAGTGTCGGCTCCGATATTGCCGCCTTCGCCCTCGCCGTGGTACTGCGGGACATCATCATCGGGCATCTGGCCAACCCAGATCACGATCCCGAGGCAGCCTGTCGATATCCTGACGTTCCATTATAACAAGAACATGGCATACGCGCCCGCTGCCAAGACCTACGATGTGCGCCCTACTCTCTCTTCATTGTGTGCGTGTGTGATCTGACGTGCGTGCATTGCAGGAGGCGATCGATAATGTGGTGGAGCTCTGGCCTGAGTTAGGCGATGTCGAGCGCCATCGGATCAGATTGCTCGTGGCGGGCTCAGACCACCTCGTGCGGGTTCCCAGGATGACATGGGCTGCCGTCTTGTGTGACGTCCCTCGCTATGAGGTCGTGCATATCCAGGTGGAGGAACAGCCGCCCCCACCTCAGTATCAGGGCAAGGGCAAGGGGAAATGGGGGAACAATGACGACAAAGGGCGCCGGTCGAGCGGCCTGTTCTCGTCGATCAGGCGCATGTTCTTCGGCTGAGTTTGGGGCGTGCAGGGGGGAAACAGGGTTCATTCACGCAGTTATGAGATGTCTCGATTATGTTACCTGATTCACGAAACCTTTCACGAGGGCTAACGTCGTTTTTTTCCTTGTCGGTTCAGATTAGAGCCTTTCTTGATGGACAAAAGTCCGGTGTAGTTGTCGCCGCCACTGCTACATAATGAAATTGTAGTGACGTTCGACTGAGATGATAGAGCTGCCTGAACGAAATACAATCGATGATGATAAACGTGAAGCAATGCCTGATCTGACGTCTTATCCGGCTGCTGTACCTGCTGCCGCTGCCAGCCGAAACGCCTCGAGTGGAGGACCCCAACGTTCTATCAATGCCCTAGTCCGCTTCTCGGCGGCCGCACGGTCACGAGCCAGCCGTGGCGCACGTTGTGTCCATTGCGCCCGATCGAGGAACACTGGACGGAAGCGACGCGAAAGAGGGAGCGCGTCGTCGACTTGGTCCGTCTCTGCGTGCGCATCTATGGCGGCAACCATCTCGTCCTCTGCCTCACCGTCATTGTCGTCATCAGAGAAGGTGAGTGCCTGCATGCGAGCCGATGGTGGCGTTCGGTATGCGTGCGTCGGAGTGATGGTCGCCTTGCGTCGTCGAGGCGTCGATGGCCCCGCGACGGGCTCGGACGCGACGAAGCGTACTGGGGGCGCGTCAGGCATGTCCGAATCCTCAGACGAGGTCGACGATGCCTTGCGTACGGGCAGCGTGCGCGGCGTGGTGCGCGGGCGTTTGGATGGTGTCTCGGGCGGGAACGCGCCGTCGTCGTCCTCGGAGGATATGTCGGAGAGGGAGAAGGCGACTTTGCGCTTTACGCTGCTTGTAAGGGAGGGCGTCAGGCTCGCGGTGCGCAGTGCGGACTTGGTCGGCGACGCAGATCGCGAGTGCGAGGGTGTCATTGTCGTTGTTGTTGTCGGCGTTTTCGACGGTGTATCGCCGCTGGCTTTCTTCCTGCGCATCTCCTTCATCGTGCCTTCGATGGATTCCTTCACAGCTGCGCATTCTTCCTCCAACATCTTCACGAGACGAGATAAGATCTTGGGTGATATCCCGTACTTGTCGACTAGGGGCTCATAAGTTATGTTTGAGGGCTGGGGGAATGGGTTGGTAGGCAGCAAGGGACCCCCAGATTCGCGCTACGCACCTTGATGATTCGAAAAACCCAGAAAAATACTGCTATTCGAACATCTGCCCCGGATTCGGCGAGATGGGACGCGAATTTACGCTCGTAACGGGGTAGGGCAACCAGAGCGGACTGGGCTTCCTTCATCCATGCTTCAACGCGCAGAGGCCGCCCTATCTTGTACTCTTTAATGAGCGCAGCATACGCGGTGGGGTCGACTTCGGTCCTTGATTTACTCGGAGAACCGGTCGGCGTCTTCGAGACCTGGAGGACAGCCTTGATTGTCCTCAGAGTACTCGCGAACGTCCTGGGTTTAAGGCAAGACGCCTTCTGCGCGACGTCGTCTGTAACGTCAGCATATCCCGCGCTGACGTGTTGTTTCCCGCGATGAGCATTTTAGAGAAAAGACTCGTGGAGAGACAACGGGCGTACCTCTTGGACGCGATGTACGCGCAGATGGCGGGTAGACCTATCTTCGCCTCGCCAATGTCATGGCCTGTTCCAGGACCGGTTTTGGAATGCACGGTACGCAAAAGGGCGCGTGCATTTTCTCTCACTTCTGGGCGCGGTGTGAGTTTGTCGATAAGAGTGTCTTCGAGTTTGGGCATCTCAGGCTGGAATTGGGGAACAAAGCTACCAACGCGCTCGCAATGCCCAGGACGCGTTCGCGTTACCGTGGGAGTTGATTGTGTAATCAAAACACGACCCAAAGTGGTAACCTGCACTCCATTCCATACCCCGAGAGTTTGTGTCTTCCTGCAGATACGTGGTCACTTTCGGTTACTGACATCGATACCATTTCACGGCTGCCCATCGGTCTTCAGTAAAAAAAAAACGTGGGGCTCTCTGGCTGGTATCTGGTGAACTACAGTAGCCCGTTCATTCAACTTCCTGTTTCGGTGCTACGTTCGTACTTGCTGACGTCGTCTGCTTCGTCTCCGTGACCCCAAGACGTAAACCACACCGGCCTTCACCACATACCCTGCCTAAAACTTTAGCTCCGAGCAGGGTTGCCCCTTGTGGTACTTCAAATTTTCTCCGTGTACCTCTTTTCCGTATTCCAC
>QFDV01000055.1:33184-70385 GCA_003315845.1 Lactarius trivialis
CTGAGGAAGAATGGTGACAATGGCTATGTTCTTGTTTTACCTCCTCATCCCGAAACCCACTGATACAAAGTTGTGTTCAAGCGATCTAACCAGTTTCCCGGAGCAAGTTCCAGGGGGAGTTGCATAATTCCGCCTTGAGCAATCGAGCAGACCGAACCCTTACACTGTACTTCGGCTTCTAGCACCAACGTCCCAAAAAGAAATTGTATGGGAATGCCAAACGGCAAGAAACATCAGCCTCGTGTGGCGTTCCTGGGTCAGCCAGACATGTCATTCAGAGGTGCAGAAACATCGGTGCCTGAAAGTCGAGTCGAGCCCCTCGGAGCTGTGCAACCTTGCATGGCGTGCGGATCGGTCCCGCCCATCGGCTGATCAGATGGCGGCGACACAACGCCGCGGTCGAGGTGGCGCATCGCACCCAGGAGTTGCATTCTTTCTTTCGAAAAGACAGAACGGTTCGCCCAGCCTGTAAACAGAAAATGGACCTTGGTGTGCTTACACGCGTAAGTTGGAAAAACCAAAACTGGCCATTGTCTTGTCGGCCGTGAGAACGGGCGGTACAAGTCAACACAGCGATTCCAAATAATGCCGTACGGTCCCTATCGCGCGCACTTGATAACAGGTACGTACAGTACTTGATAGATGGAACCTTGACAGGGAAATCAATTGTGAGACAATTCGTACCCAATCGAATTCAAGGTACTAGGAAGGTACAATACACTGGGTGAATCGTATATCCCCGAAACCGTGACCCCTACAAAAATTTCTGGCCCAGCAGTCAGATAACACTCAGATAGCGGACACAATTGGTCGTACATTCTTCCCCGCTCGGAACAAATGCGCAGGCTGCAGACCCGACTGCGTGGGAGGTCCGTCCGGGCTGTGGCCGTTGTGGCATTCAATACATGCCACAGAGGAATATCTCAAGACGGATCGTATGTTCATATCCCTCGAAAGTAGTGGGACCCCATCGTGATGCGGCATCTTTATGAAAATTTGCTTATGGAGTACGAAAAGAGCACGCTTCGACATTGGTCGGGAATATATTACTCCGCAACTCAATTGCAAAAACTCCACACTGGCCATGGATACAGTGGTCTTCGTGAAGCCAACAGGGATCTCAGGGTACGTGCAAGTCACAACTGCTCCATAACCTCCATTCTTTCACTTCACCATAGACATCGACCTTTTTTGTATCATCCCATAACCACATATAATACACACACAGTAAATTTGAAGGGCAGAAAAGGATAAGCGGCGATACTATTCAAGACTTGTACGCAACGAGGCCTTTGCATAAGCCAGGGATTGACATACTGTATTGACAGTGCAGTATTTCAGACTTTTTAGATCGTCTGCCACAAACCCATTCGAGATGACCGATACACGTGGGCGTGCCTGCTTCCGAGATTTACAATACGTTGTTGTCCGATTACATTTGTGCTCTCACCAGCGATGTGATCTTGGCACGTCCTGCGCGCTTTTGTTTGGGGAAATACCTAGGCACGACGCATGAACAGTGTGAATCAGTCCGGCTTTAAGCTTGTTAGCACTCTGGAATCAGTCACACGACTCGAGAGTTCACGTAACTTGAGGCTGGAGCCTCAGACTCTCAAGATCTCAAGTCCGGAGGTTCGAGGCTCCGGTATGCTTTCTCGGCACCTTTCTGGAGATGCGGTGCGATCCACGGGGCTACCCTGAATAACCAATACTGTACGTCACCAGAACGGGAAACAAAACCTCTAAACCCAAGGAGTGTGTGTCAGGTTCGAGTCGGCCATTCGGCATTCACATGTTACAGGAAGATGTTGACTTACCGTAGCCACATCATGTATTGTGAGTTGAAGCCATCAAAAATGCAAACAAAACAGAAAATCGGGACAACTCGTGACCTCAGATCAAAGCGGTGAGAACGTAGCGATCAAGTTTGAACTTTTTTATTCTATTGCAGTGCCGTTGGGGGGTGTTGATACGCGAGCACAGCGCCAAGTGCGCGCTCGTCGGCGGCTATCCTACGTGTTCGGGGGTTGTATCACTGAACGTCGGGCTGCTGCGGGATGCTCCATAAGTACTGGTGCTTACAGTAGGCTTACAATCATCCGTCAGCACCGGGATTCGCGAAGGGGTTCCATCTGTAAAACCAGTAGGTGTTCAGAGCCGTTCAGAGCCGTTCAAACTCAGTTTGAACGGCTCTGAACGGCTCTGAACACTTACCCGACTTGCAGATGTCGTTCGCCTACTGGTATGAAAAAAAGCAAAAGCGACGCAAGGAATCATGCCGTCAACATGCTGGATGTATCGGTCGTCGTCAGTATCTCTTTACCGTCTTGGACGGGGCTAAATCTGCAAGATCTCAGTTAGTCCGCGTGTAAACTTTAGACGGTGACTTCGGCGATTTGGGGAACTACCAGACAAGCGCAAAGACTCCGTAAGTCGAAGAGCCGTGCGTACAACCGTTTAGGTAGAGACCATGCCCAAGATCGGAGACAGGGTCTTTTTGTAGACGGCAGGGCAGTTACCGGATGCCCAAAAGTCTCAAGTCAAACCCCGAGAGCTTAGGCAGCGGACTCGTGTACAAGGTCAGCATCGGTAGCATGGCCCACGGATTTGCAAGCCTAAGTAGAACACGCAGCTTACTTCATAGCTCCGGTTTCCGCGCAACAACACCAGCGGTAGCAAAAGTTTGAGGAATCGGATGTGTCGAAACGAGCGACTTTTGATTGACGACGGGGTCCTTGCATGGATGTAACCTAGGGACTCGTGGCCAGCAACCCCTGACTCGGAACGAACGTAGCTGCGAATGGTCCACGCAAAACAGACCGACGATGAACGGACGCATGACGCCGATCCTTTCGCACGAAAGTAAATTTTTGAAAAGAGAGTTTCGTGAGGCCGCCGCCCACACCGTTCCGAGCGATTACCGAGGGGTCGGAAGCATCACTTCACAGATGCGAACTTGGGACGCTGCGGACAGGACATGAACTTGAATACAGCGCACAATCATCGTGAGCTTCCCATCCCTTGGCGGTGTTGAAGATGAGCGCCGCCGCACCGGAATCAAATTTGCAGACTCACGATACGACACAGACGCGCCAGAATGTAGAGCGGGTACAATACATACTTTGGTTGACACAGGTACATGCAGCTACATTTTCGCAGCGTAATCTTGTTTGAAAGCAGTACAGTACAGTCCTACCCGAGTTGAGTGTAAGACAGGGACTCACATAGATTGGGCAGGGACGCCATCAGGTTTGCATGGCAGATGCTAAAATGAGGTCAGCATCAGGACAGTGGGCGGACATGAGCAATACAAACCAAAAAAGGACAAAGACGAGATGAGAACAAAGACGCCACTAATCGCTTTCGAAAATGTTCGAGAGTCAAGACCTCGGACGGCGCTACGAGTGAAGATCCTAACCACGAATGCCCAAGCTTGGGTAGAATCACCGGCGATGTGAATGGTGAGTCCAACAACTACTCTTTTTTATTTTTGTTTCAAGTCATTCGATTTAGATCTCCAAAAGCGGATCGACCATTTACAGCCCCGCGAGCGCAGGACTGCCGCATCCTGCCTTTTTCCCTGTACGTGTTTATTCCCCCTTTCACTACACAGGAATCCCATTCTTACGTCCGTGATTGACAGAGAACTCGCCACTATTGTACTGCGATTGGTGGAGGGATCTCAATTGCGTTCGCCCAGTTCGTCTATCTTCTGCCTTCCAGTCCTGATGCGCCCCTTGCTCATCCCGCATCGCGAAGCGCTGCGGCCATCGAACTGTTGTCCTCCTAAAGGAACTCTGCACCAAGAACGTCCCATCATCTGATCCTCCATTCTTTGTGTCTAAGCAAGACCATGTGCGTGGCCTTCTGGTCCCTCACGCATCCGGAATACGCACTGTGCGTACCAGTTCACACGCACTTTTTTTTTTCCTGAGCGCGCCCACGTGCGTCTGTGCTGTCTGGACATGCTCCGCTGACGTGCGGCGGAGGTAGCATCCTGTGTGCGAACCGCGACGAGTTCCTGGGCCGACCAACACTGCCAGCCCACTTCCATACGTTCGAAGCCCTGTCCCAGCCTGTCCCTGTCTCCTCTAACGCTGATGGACCCCCCGTCCAACCCGACAAAGAAGGCACATACAGCGTCCTCTCTGGCCGCGACATGCTAGCAGGGGGTGCCTGGCTGGGTATTAACCGATCCACTGGACGCGTCGCACTCCTGTGAGTTGCACATGCATCCAGAAGCCCACCCTTTCACCCCCTCACATGTATCCGTATGTAGAACGAACATCACAGAACCACTGCAAGCGTATGCTTCGTCCAGGGGTACGCTCGTGGCATCGTTCCTGGGTGATCCTTGCGGGGACCTCACGAGCGACGCGGCCGCCCTGACGCGCCAAAGCACACCCTACGCCGGCTTCAACCTGCTCCTTCTCGAACCCCTGGCGTCTTCCTCTGCTCCCGCCCCCGACACGCTGGCATACGACGCTCGTCTCGTCAGCAACAACGGCGGGGGCGGGCCGATTTCCTCGCGAGCGCTGACGGATGCCGAGCGCGCCTGCGGGGGGGTGTCGAACGGGGTAGACGGGCGCGGCGGTGAGCTGTGGCCCAAAGTGGTGCAGGGGAGGGACGAACTGGGCAACGTGCTCGACGAGCTTGCTCGGGGGCCTGAGATGGACGAGCGGCTTGCGGGGCGGCTGATCGAACTTTTGACGTGCGTGTCAGCTTCCGGTCTTGTTCCGCGTGTGGTATCGCCCACCTTACATGATTTCTTCTCCCAAAATCTCATTTCTGTCTCCCTGTCATACTTTTTTTCCATCAAATATTCATCACAATTTCTCCTTTCAGTGCCCGTTCGCCGATCCCACCTCCTCGAGAACGCGCGGAGCTGAAAAATACAATCCTTGTTCCTCCGTTTGACACTCCAACTACCAAGCCGGACGCGCCCCATGCGTACTACGGGACTCGCCTCGCTCAAGTCATCCTCGTCGGGCGCAATGGACACGTCACGTACATCGAGCACGATGTATGGCTTCTCGGCTCCACAGGCGCGCCGGTGCGGGCTGGTGCGACCGATTTGAGGTCCTTTACGTTCCACATGGGGCCCGACTCGTAGGGGGGAGGTGTGGAAATGCGCGTTTATCAGAAGATATCGAAGTGATTCGAATGAGGGTATCTCTTCATCTTAGCGAAATGAAAGGCTTCTCGCGCACATGAGTCAGGGAAGCACGGTGGAGGGGTGTCTATTAACACAAGAGTATGGGTATTTCCATGTGCCGTATCGGAGAGTAAACAAAGCTGTCCATAATCATGCTTCCTAGAACACAACATGCACAGCGGATGAGCGCAGGCGTAATTAGCGCGCGCGCAAAATACCGGTGGCAGAGTAAAGATAGTACAAGGGAGCGCCAGAAACGGAGAGTTTTGTATAACGTGGCACGGAGAGGAAAGAAAAGGGGGGTATTGCTAATTAGAGACGTGGGACAGAAAACAATGCAGGGGGATAAACAGATTAGGATACATAAGATAGGCAAGAATAGCGTCATTCAAGGAGCAGCCTAGAGCCCGCGGCCTGGAACGCTCCTACATGACGCTATGGAATTCCGGATGTCCATCGAGATCCTTAGGGTACCCATGCACGCCGTTACGTTCCGGTAGTGGGGGGAAGTACGGGTTGTATGCACTACCCTGTGCCTGCGAAAGCGCATGCCATTCCTGTAGCTGCGCGGCCCGGATCGGTGCCGCCTCGTTAGACGACAGCGGTGTGATCACGTCACTGTCTGGCGGTGTGGATAACGACTCGTAGGTCGAGTCATTGCCGGCGTAGGGCTCAGCACCGCACTGACTGGGGGATAAATGAGTATGGTCCCAATTAGGAGAGTGGGTCGCGCTCACTGTAAGATATCGCTTAATTCTTGGATGCGCCGCGCGAGAGAACATGGAGCGTGTCCACTGTGTTCCTGCAGCCCCCGCATAACACCAATGGTGCCATGTAGTTGCTGAGAGAGACCGACCAAGACAGCGTTCGCATTGGGATTCGCGTGACATGGGCAGTAGACGTCCCCGCGGGACTCACTCCCTTGGGAACGATATCTTGGGTCGGCACTCGTCTCAGAGTGATATGCGCCCAGGGGTTGCGAATATGGACTGTATGAAGAGCCCGTCGACCCCTCACTTGAAGAGGTGTTGCCGTTACTGGGGCCATATTGCATCGCGTGATCATGATATGACGCAGACGGGGGACCCTGCGGGGGGAACATCTGATATGGCGAGGCTTGAGCCGAGTCCGGGGATGGGGAGAAGCGGTAGGGGAAATTGTGAGAAAGGTCGCCGGGCTCGGACTTGATCGGTGTATGTGACGCTGAGGTTGGTTGACCAACGTCAAAGGAGCTGCGCTGTCGACGAAGGTCCAGACGCATACCCGGAGGACGTTTAGAAGCGCGCGAGTGCCACTTCTCATTAGGGTCACCGTCACAAAAGTTGGCGTCTGCCCAACGGGGATGAGGCTTGCCTGCAAATGCGAGCGGTCAGAAAAAGTGAATGACAGCCTGGAGACAGTCTTACCACGGAGCTCGCGAACCAAACTTTCCAGCTCGGCGATTCGATTACGGAACCGTGTGTTCTCGTCGACATTTGGGTCGTCCCTGAAGTCAGAATGACATGGTTAGGCGACGATCAGCAACCTCAAGGGATTTACACGGACCTGATACTTGGGTCATCGATCTCATACACACAGAGACCAGTCTGGGAAGCATGTAAGCGATACACCCTTGTGGCCAAGATGGAAAAATTACCAAGCCAAGCTGGATGCAGCGCTGACAAGGGCGCTTGCGGTCACACTATAGGGACGCGATGAGAGAAAGAAGAAAGGTGAAGAGGGTGAGTACGAACCTTTCGTTTTGAAGTGTGACAGTTGAGGCAGGACTGGGTGGTGCGGTTGCGCCTGCGCTTCCTATGATCGATGTCGAGACTGAATTCATATGCGGAGGTGGTCTCTGCCTTTAGGTGAAGAGTGGGCTCGAACTGAGGCTGAGCGTCCATGTGAGCGGAAAAGGGAGATGAGTACGGTAGAGGAGAGGGGAGGTATTTGAGAGAACGAACACACCGGGACGTGAAAGGGATAAGATATATAATAGCGAAATGGCAGGAGTTGACTGAACTCACCGAAAGAAAAAGTTTCAATTGTAAATTGGCAATTATTATTTTATTAATATTATATAATAATATTAAATAAATAGAGTTGACGGCCAGAAGGTTCGATTTGGACGGTTCGACGGATGGCGGCCAGGGACGGGTGTTTGACAGCTCGTGCGACTGCCGGTCTGCCCAGGTTCTTTTTTCGCTCCTCCAAGGCGCGAGTCTCGCTCTCCCATGCCACATCACAGCCGCAGCTCTTCTCCCCATTACCATTATATCCATATCTATCTCCGTTCACATCAAATCAACAAACCGACTTTCCATCCCCGCCATCTTTTTAATTCATTTACGTCTTTGGGTAAACAACGTACTTACCCATCCTTACACTACTTTCGTCATCATCATCCCCAGGAACCCTACCAAACCCATTACCCCCGGAACTCCTGATTCCCTGAATTTTCGCTCCGGGATCAGGTCCCCTTCTCTGAGATCTCCCTCTTCCTTAACATGGTTCGTTTTAAAGTAAACCGTCTTCGCTTGGTTTGCAGAAAACGAACATACCATCCTGCCGGCATCCCTTGTAGCAAACCTTACTGCCTCCGTTCAAGTCTAGGGGATTTCTTCTTTCCCCTCCTGTAATAATTGGCTGTCGAGCCTTGAGTTGGTCATTGTCCTCCCCCGTGTGTGATAAGGTCCTCGTAGATTTACTGTGATATGACGCCTACAACCTTTACACATCCCATCGATATGAGACGGTGTTCTGCCCGGCAAGAGCGAGCACGACGTCACTGGCATCATGGGCCTGCCTCGGGCTAGCCAAACGACGAGCATTCCTCACCAGATTCACAAACCCGTTTTGCACACGTGAGCACGCCACATCCGCATTTTGCCAGGGAACCTTTCATCTTGTACACGTTGCAAGACTCCGCGTGTGTCGGTTGGGCCAAGCCACGGGCTCTTCATCCGTGAGAGTTATCTGAACGTTCCATTATCTCGGCCCCACCTTTGCGGAACTACCCACCGCCACGACTTGCGCGCTCCGAATCAGTGACAATCTATGAAGAAGCGGCAGCATTTACTTCGGCTCTCGCATTCGTCGCCCTCTCTCTCTCGCTCTAGGGAGGGTCCTGGGCTCTCCTAGATCAAGCGTGTCTGACGTCGGTCTCCACTTTTGAAATAGGGACAACTGACCAGAAATGAGGCCATCTCGGCCTATAAAGGCAGGTCGACTGATCAATGGGCCCACGCTCCCAAAGGCTATTATCGAAACTTTGTTCGTCATGCGTGGGTACAGGTGACCCGAATTCGGCGGAGATTCTCCGGAGAGATGGCCCAAGGTAAAACTGGTGTACGGCACTCCTGCGTAGGCAGCGAAGGTAGCAGCACCTTTGCTCACACACGCACACTGTTGGGCAACAACGAATCTCGTCATTCCGACATGCTTCCGCCGCCCTGCCTCATGTATAATAATTCACAGAAGACCTGCTGTTGTTGGAGTTATCCAAGTGACGCCTGTCCCAAATTTGCGGGAAATGAAACCCTTCCAGTCATTCGTTGAGACAGCTTGAGCTCAACAATGAATATTTCGGAATTGAGGCGAGAGGGCATTCTCTGTAGTCAGGGGCCCCACCCCCGCGAGGGGGAAGGGTACGGTTGCTGATCATTCACGCCGTTTCCTCGACGCTATAGTCACCGAGGGAAGGATCCAGGCTCGAGAGGATCAAGAACGAGGATGGTGCCTGCATTCTGAGATCGCAATCAAGCGTCAAGCGACTAGAGTTTTCGCCATCACGTGTTTGGCCTCGGAATTAAGCGTGCAGCTCCGAGCCAGTGTTCCTTACTGCAGACGCTGAGAGGACCCCTGGACGGACAAAGACGGAGACAAAGCAAAGAAGCAACAACCTACCATTGGTTTTGGTACTGACCGCATATCCCCCCCCCCCATCCCATCACAACCATTTTGCTTCTCTAAAGCCCTAACTATGTTCAAGGTTGGAGGGAATTTCACCACTTCTGGGTCCTTGTGTGCACAACATCAGCCATCAAGGGGTTAGATACCCATCAAGTTGGATCTGCAGAGCATCGCGGGCGACACTTCCCAAAATGTGTGTGGAGCTCGTCGACCAGAATGGGTTTGCATCTGTCCATTTTCGTACTTCAATCTCGAACTACCCAACTTTGGTTTGTGGCGCTCCACGTACGACACTCGGACAGCCTCATTGATGATGCGTTCTCTCCCTCGTTATCGAGCTAGCATCCCAGGCTTGTCCTCTTCCGTTGCCTGAGGACTCGGTGACTCGGGTGTTGCTCTGTCGACACATAGTCTGTCACGCTAGTTCACTACTCGAAGGGCGTCCGATCCCTGCGCTCGGTATCGAGAGAATTTTCATAGCAAAACGCACGCAAAGTAAGTTAGGCGCGGCTGAACACAGATTTCATTTCGCTTGCGTACTCCACGTGCAGGTGAATCCTGTCGCTCCAACTTTCCAACCCGCGGGGCTTTCCTTGCCAATATGGTTGTGTCTCGGGAGATTTGCTTTCTAGACCGTCCCTTCGAAGATAATCGACGGACGCTATGTCCCACTTGCGTTTCCTCACGTGCTTTGCTTCTCGTGCAGTGCCGGATCTAGTGTCGGGAAGGAACCACTCCACTTCTCGTGCCCCGCGGACTCCCGGACGTTATCCTCTAACTGGGACCGGACCTTCTCGATAACGAAGGGCCTAGCCATTGACGTGCTGTATGTCGCCTAGATGCGATGATCCTTCCACGTTCGGGCCACCGCTCCGGTGATATCCTACGTCGTTCACCGTCCTACGAGCCGCGCTGCAGTATGGTCCTTACACTCTACGACGGGGTCGGTCATCGATCTACCATTTACAGCGCTTTTGCGTCGCTAGGCTGGTTATGTAACCCCATTGGCGTCATCGAGAATAGGCCATCTCCAGAATGGGAGTCTAGACAACCTAACGTAAGAGAAGCCAAAGAACGGCGGTCAAGCCTATCCTGAGGATGCTGCACCTGTCGGGGCACACCTTTCTAGACGAGCGACTTGCGTGCTTGACAACGTTAGGGCAGAAGCTAGCATCTTTCCGATATGGTACAGCGGCGTCGGAAACGAGCCGCAATCCAGAATCAATCTGCAATTGGAGACCCTCGGCATAGAATATTCGTGATGGCGCGAGGTACATTCGCCATCCGCTCCACGATGGGCTAACGATGGATGAAACAACTCAAGTTCCATCGCAACGACGTTCATACATGTGCCGAGGGCACTAGACTCGTCGCAGAATACGCTTGGTATTACAAGCCTGCGGGACCGGTAGCTAGACGTCTGCCGGCCATGCGTCTCTTATCCGCGCAGGGAAGAAGATAGAGGACACGTTACTTTGTGATCGTACCTAGAACCCGTTTAATGAAAGCACCCATACAACCGCCTTCAGTGGGCGCAAGAAGATTCTGAACATTTGGCTCTGTAATCTTTCTTGAAAAAGGGATGGTTCGAGTCTTCGCATGCGAATGAGGCGCGCCTTGGATGGTGGTATTTGACTTCTCGGAGATGATTCGTTGTAAATTTGCTCCGCCGACGTACTCGGCATGTCTGGGTGGTGTAGCAACGCGATTGCTCTTGATTGAAAGTATGGAAGGACAAGAAGACTGTTAATAGATGGCCGTCGCTGAGACGAAATGCTGTCGTTGTTGTCATTTCAGAAATGAGTACCGAGAGTTTGAAGATTAATGAACGTTCGTTCATCAACCACGTTGTAATAATTTAACCAAAACAAATAATAATAATAATAGTAAATTTGACGTGCACGTGCCTAAGGCACGTGCGATTTGAACGCGGTTGCTGGCTCCAACGGGGTCGGCAGCAGTGCGTCAGAGCGTCCAGCGCGTTGTTCCACTTATTCTCTACCTATCACCATGCAAACCTCTTCGTCTGAAGATGATGGGAGGTCCCCACCTACATCTCCTGTAGATGACCGAGATGCTGCGATACTATCAGCGCCTGAGCCGGCGCCGGGTCTTAACGGGAATCCTGTTCACTGTTCGCGTCATACAACCTTTCCATCGAGAAAATGATACTCACATGTTCTTTGTAACACAGGGTACGACGTATGTCCTTCTCATTCCCACATTGCCGCATCTGGAAATAACAAATCGCGGCGTATCGTTGTTGCAGGCTGACCGTACCGAACCGTATACCCGGATAGAGCCGTTCCAAGAACATCAGGATACCAGCATCGAGTTGAGAATAAAACACCATTATCATATTTGACGCGCTTATATTCACACCAACCCCATACGTAGGTTTTTTTATAAGCCAGTAACGCTCACTGCTCTGGCCGTCGCGCTAGCCGCGTTGGGGTATGTGGCGACGACACAAGACGTGCTCGAAGAGGGTCGAGATAAGCGAAGAGTGTACGCCTTCTAGTTTGCACCTGTGGGCGCTTTGTCGATGAATGCACAGGGGGGCGTATGCCGCCGTTGCCGGCTTCCTCGTGTTTTCAATGATTCAATTCCGTGACGGCCCTTTCATTCGGCCGCACCCCGTATTTTGGCGCGTTGTCCTTGGGGTCAACCTCTTGTATGAACTCGCCCTCGTGTTCTTGCTCTTCCAGGACTTGAACTCCGCTCGTGCCATGATGACGTACCTTGACCCTAATCTGGGTCGCCCTCTACCTGAAAAAAACTACGCCGAGGACTGCGCGTTCACACCACAGAACATTTGGGTAACGACATCTTCGCCTCGCATCACACTCTTTTCTGACATGTCGCACGCAGAATGCCATTGACATTTTCTGTTTGGCGCATGCCTTAGGCTGGTTTGGGAAAGCTCTGATCTTGCGAGACTATTGGTTTTGCTGGGTAAATTTCAATTCGTGGCTGGTAGCTGATTTTCGATCGTTTACCCACCTTCTTGAGATCCTGAGTATTGCTTTCGAGCTTGCCGAATACAGCCTTCAGCACCAGCTACCGAATTTTGCCGAGGTATGTGCTTATCGTTATCTCGTTGCTATACCCCGCAGCCCCGCAACTGAGCTCGAGCTTCTAGTGTTGGTGGGACCACGTCAGGACCTTCCCTATCTCTCTATTTGACGGTTATGTTCTCAACATCGCTTGTCTTGTAGTGGGTCTTGGACGTATTGATATGTAACTGGTTGGGAACCTATGCCGGTTAGTCCTACGTCTGATATCCTTCTCCGAAATGGGCGCTCATCAATATGCCAGGTATGAAGGCATGTCAATACTTCGAAGTGAAGGTGGGTTGGTATGGAAATCTACCTGATAAGTCGGAGCTCACACAGGCCGCGAAGCATTATACATGGCGAGGCTTCCGCCAAAGTCGTGGCATTCGATCTAAGACAAAACGAGTGTTCACGCAATTTTCGCCTCACGACTTCACAGCATTCCACTGGCATGGAACCGCGTCGTTACTACACTATGTGACGGTTGTCGTGCTGCTTGCTGTCTTCCTCGCGGCTGAGTTAAACCCCTTCTATCTAAAGGTTTTCGTCATTTTCATTTCACGATGTGATAAACCTGACCGAATCGTGGGTTGGTTTTCAGAGTCTCCTCTGGATGGAGCCAGATCACCCATTTGTGATCGCCAGGCTGGCGGGTGTGTTCCTTTGCGCTCTCCCCGCCGTTCGCGAACTATATCAATACATCAATGACCCAAGGTACGGGTGACCATTTCCTTATTCACGTTATTGAGCTTCTCCGGCCTTGACACTTTTACGCGATCTTGCGCTCCTCAGGAAAGCGGTGAGAATGGGACAGCACGTTTGGCTGCTACTCGCTACGATCGGCACAGAGTTGTTGGCCATCGTCAAGTGGAGCAAAGGTCAATTTCCTGCTCCCTTGCCGACGCCTGTACGAATCGCTTGGTTCGTTGGGGCGGCACTGTTGGCGCTTTATCCAGTCCGTCAGGTGAGTGTTCTCGTAAGCTTGTACTCTCAAGGCGCTTGCTAAGAGCGCCTGATCGGGGCCCTTGTTCCACTTGTAGTTTGGCATCCCGAGCGCTCGCCGATATTTACGGCGAATGCCAAGGATGAAGACTCAATGATTGTTTGCTTTGCGGTCTGTTGTATCCCTTTGTCCTGAGTCGACCTTTCGTGTGTATGCGCTCGACCTTTATCCTTGTACGATATCAGTATATCAGTACTCATTGTGGTACAGCAATATACTTTCGAGATAATTATCCTATCTCCGAGGTGAGATCGCTTGGTTGGAATGACTTTGGAAGGTGCAGTGATACAAGTTGGCTCCCGGATCTCTGTTCGACGTCCTGACAAATCGTTGACAGCTGTCAAGTACGTTTCTTTCTCACCTGCCGCTTTGGGACTCCGGTCTCGTCTCGTCTTGTGTCCAACACCTGCCGCACGCTCTCGGTCCTCCTTGCTAGACACGTCCGTATTTTTAAAATTTCCGTGGCTCTCCAGTGACACGGTGTATGGGCTGAATCCACATGCTACATGGTCTCTATGCTACATGTTTGCGCCGCGGCTCTAAGGGTGTGCGTCTATGTATTTTTCCTCAAGCAGCGTGTGAACGACGGTGATGTTTCGTCGCTTCTACAGACCCCGGCTCACGCTTCGAATTTACACAACATCTTGTTCAGGTGGCAGGGGTTTCTGCCCTGCGGGTTCATTGACCATTGACTCTTGCGAAGTGCAACTGTGGGTATGCCCTGAATTAGACCAAGAAGGTGCCGGTCGTGTCGATCGCTTCCCTTCCCCCCCGCCTTCCTGACCCGACAATCGTGCGTTGCTACTTCTGGATTCGATGTAAATGCGAAAATCTTGAGTTCTCGCGGCTAGTCACGACTTTGGGGGCGGCGATATCGAACAGAAGTCGACTTGCTTGGAGCCATCAGTCGCTGTGCTTCGTTTCTACCTACGAGTGTCAGTCTGTTGGTGTATGCGGTGTATCATCGCCGCGGTGAACTGGGTCCTTCGTGGGTGTGTCTCCCGATCCACCCGTATAGAGTCCACATATATCTCACGTTTCGCATTGCAGATCACAAATATTCCTGGCAGGGCTAGATGCACTCGTAGCTCCAAATCATTGCTACCGACCGATTTACTCATTACTAGGCGCGTACATGGCCGACCATCGGGCTGTTCTACACACCTCGTGGTTTGCTTCAACTCTTCTACGGGGGGAGGGGTGGCCGGCTGTAACCCACACATCGCAGACGATCCCACTTCAAACTGTTATCGGCAAGAAGGCGAGTGTTAAGCTCGTTTATCGTGGGTGGTTCTGAGCTGTTGAATGGACGCTCCCGAACTATCACGTTGATTTGTTTCAACGGCCTATTCGAAATATCACACGTGTTTTCTTGCCGATGCCCCGACAAGCACGGGGGCAGAGACTGCAGAAACGTCCGGGAGCAGGTGGGTATCATTGTACTCGTTTTTTTGTTGTTGTTAGAGAACACAGTTCGGAACAGTGAAACTCATAACTCCAGCTGTTTTGCTAGCTGTCAGAAGACTTCGGCCCTCGGAATCTTTTCCTGCGGACAAAATTATGTACGGTGCTTTATGGCTCATCTGTTCTGCCTGCATTGCCCGCATCTAATGCTCTTTAGAGGCGTCGTCGTATTTCCCATGCGCAACGTGTCTCTGTCATATGACTCGACACCCAGTCGAACTTCGGTACGTTCTTTACGTCTCGAATGTCGGGGCGCGTTGGACACCGCTCGCTTGTACACTTGTATACGGCATGATCTCGCACGTCGGCCGATGCAGCCCGACGAATGGTCCTTTACGTTCTTCGCACCGCGGATCGGTAAATAAACCTCCTTTTGGCAGGACGTATCTCTTTTACCCACCCAATTCTTTTAGTATCGTCAGGTCTCGAATGCCAAAGCTTGTGTTCACGCGCAGACTCTTTTTTATACTTTTTTTTTGGCAGCTTGTCTTGTATTGTTCGACTCAGGGCCCTTCATGATGTCGTTAACATCGTGCGTGCGCCTTTCAGGGCTTGATTCACAGGCCCACAATTGACCAAATCACGCGATCACGACGTGGGATCTCATCTTGGACGCTCAGCCGTAACGGCAGGCGCGCATACAGCGATCAGAGAAGGTTACACAGTACTGTGTGCGCCAGGAACCAGTCCCTGATAATTGTATGTGTTCGCACCGGTGCTCATGTCAGTCACGAAGGTTGCGTTGGTGTGATGTTTCAGAGACTGATCATGAACACTGAATGTGAATCAATCAATAAATCTTCGACTTTGCCCTGAGAGGGCAAGAGTTGATCCGGAGTCCCGCGGGGTCCTGTCACTCGTGTGTGCTGTTATCTATCAACAACTTTGCCAGGATCAGGGGATTCTTGATCCATTCTGAGAAGTGAAGTCTGAAAATTCTACACAATAGCTATGAACGGTGCGCAGTCCATTCTATATCATACTAACAGCCCGCTGGAGGCGGAAGTGACGGCAGAATGCCACCGTACTGTAGGGAAAGCCAGCCCAGGGACTACTGTAGTACAATACTACAGGAAGTAACGATTTGGGGCTGACAGCTTCACATTGGGAACAAGGTCTTCACTTTGAGGAAAATGCAAGGGAAAACGGTGACTTCCCAATTAGGAAAGCATCTCGGGCACCTGGGTACCATCGGGACCGCTGCACTCTTTGTTGATGTATTTGGTGCTGGCATGGAGGCCCCAAACTACGGCTAGCCACTCGTAAGTTAACCAAGAAGTTAACTGCAAAATGCTGAATGCTGATCCGATGTCGTCTGCCTTGGAGTGCCCAAAATTTAAACATTGGCCCAAACTCGGATTAAGTAGTCCCTGAACGCCAACTTATGATCCCATCCTTGTTACACTTCACGCTCTCCGGCATGTGATGTCGGGCCTGTGATGTCGCCGACTGCTTGAAACTCTGCAATGGATCGGACGTGGAATGCTAGGATGCGCCACCATTACATTACGCGGCCACCACTCCCCAGAAAAAAACTGCAACCCCATCATCAAATGCACCAAGAGGTACGTACATGCTCCTCTGTGTGATGCGCGCGTCTTTCTGCGTAGTTTGGGAAGAGCAATGGGCTGGCGAACCCCGTTGGCTCAAGTTGCCATTGACCCGGAGGTCGTTCAAACCACTCTTCTGCTGTCGTCTCTGTTGGTTTGACCTGCGTAATTCAAACGACTACCCCCTCTGCGCGGCTAACTTGGGCGGCGGACTGAAGGGTTCCTTTCGAAAGTTTTGCAAGGTTAGTTCCGCGGTGGACTCACGACTCGGTACGACTTGCGGTGGCCGTTGAGGTACAGGGGTTGTAAGACATGGATCTCTCGTAGGGCGCTTGCCAGCAAGAGAACCCACGTCAAAGTCCTCCTCTCCCTACGCGCTATCACACAATGTGGCCAATTTAGTGAGGCTCATTTATTTCTATTCCGAGCGCCTTGCTCATTGGGCTATTGGTAGTGTCGCGGACCGCAGATGTCAGACCCAGATGTCAGTACTGTTCCCCACTATATCAATGCAGCCTATCTATCATGTACATTAGTACCGGTCGCTCGTGATTCCATTAGGTGCCCCCAACCTAAGCTCTTTTACGTTTACCAGGGCGCTCACAAACGTAAAGATTATGTCCACAAACAACAAACTCGTAATTCTCTATTTCATGTGCAGGCGCTGTTCGATCTTTGTATGATCTACCCGCAGTCCGCGCGGATGTCTGTGGTGGGTATGGCACACCATTGAAGGCGCAACTCAACATCGTTTTCCAGAAACAGCGATGCACGACAGCTAGGCGCGTTGCACAAGACGCAGCTAGCTTAAAAGGTGGCTGCACAATTCCCGGGCTCTGATTTTAATTCGATGACGACGTTTGCCCCAATTTCACAGAGCCGACTAGGAGTCAAATTAATCAATTCACAGTGGTGTCACACTCGCCAGCAAGCTTTCCAGAGTAGTGCTTGATGGGGTTGGCCACAAAGGCTATTTCGTGCCGGTATACTGGCCTCATCTCTGAATAATCACATACCTGGAGGCCTTGGGAGGTTCCATAAGTCAATACCTTAATCGGCTCCTTGGGGTCAGCTTCCTCAACCATCTTACTATAATAGCGACTACAAGTGGCCAATGATGCGTTCAACCTCTGATTGAGCACATGGCCGTCACTGCTTCGCACGATTCACCTGGCGCTCGGAAGAAAGTGTGCTTCTGTTCTTGACTCTGGTCGTAGTAGATACCCTCACAGGAACAGTGGCGCCGGGTTCTTTGCGCAGTCCCACTTTGGTCACTTGTGGGTGATTCTTGGGGGATTTGGAACCGTCGCCTGATTCGGAACCAAACTTTGGCGGCAGCACACCCTTGAGACTCGGAACACCAATCTCCGAGTCGCACCCCCCGATTATGATTAAGGGGTTAATTTCACTCACAGAAGAGCGGTGAACTATCGCCATGGTCGTTCCAGCTGAGCCAAGTGGCCGAGACCTTCATCGTGCGAGTGTGGACGGCTCTACGCCTGCGGGGAATGCGAAACGGCTTGCAGTATTATTGGGCGCAATCGCTTATTGGATGGCCTGGGCCGTGGATGCTTTGGTGATCACGAGTCCCTCTTGAAGACTAATACACACTATCGGTGAGGTGGGGAATCACCACCAACAGTGGCACGCTCTTAGGGCCCCCTGGCACTATACCCCGGATGGCTCTCAGTAAAAAATGGGTAAGGCAATCACCCCAAGCAACGCATCTGGTAGATTTATGGATGTGTGCTTCCCAATTATACCCTCCGAGACGCATGTTAATTTGTAAAAAAAAAAACTTCTTATCATCCTTCAAGCTTCAAGGCGTCAAGATTCCTGTACTATGTGTGCCCCAACCATTTTGACGGACATATCCGAGCATCATCTGCTGGCATAGAGTAATGGCTAGGACTAATGCAGTGCCACACCGCCGCAGTGGAACTTGAATGCACCCTTAGAGTTTGGGGAAGAAGGACTCGGAAGAGGGCGCTTTGGCAACGAGATGCAAGGACCAGATGTCCACCTTCTACTGCAATCTAGCTACTCCCAACACGGATAACTGCGTGCCCTGGAGGCACTACAGCGAACGGCACTCGATGTAGATAGTTTAAAAAAACTGGTACTTGTTCCCCCTAAAAAACCAATAAGGCTACATGCGGCGTCTGTGTGTGTGTGTACTATAACGCATCGGCGAACAGGAACGAAGAGCACCCCGGCGGGCCATGATCATCACAACTACAATGGGTGCTCCACTCAAAGGGCGAAGAAGGGATCAGAAGTCTCGTGAACAATAACGGCGGGAGCTTCTTCCTTCCCTAGAACACGCCAGTTTCTTGTTCGGTCAGACCGACGGTTCTCGAATAGCTAGTAGTATAATTGTGCGCACGCCGCAGGACGGTGCAATGGCCGACCATGGTCAAGTGTTCAGGGATTACTGTTACATCGATAGTAGTACGAAACCGAGAATAGTACAACACAGCGGATCATTCGCAACGGCGTTCTTGGTCGCTGCTTGTTTGCATCTCATGCTTCCAATACACGGTACACCTATTCGCGGGCGATCAGCGGGGGAGCGAGGATGAGAAAAAAAAGGGTCAAGACCTTGATCGTTCCACTTTTCAGATCATCCAGCCTATAGCTTACCGATTCCACAGTCTAGTACACGTACCGGCTCAGCCAAAGTGCGCTCGACGAAAGAAAAAGGTGCGCACGTACCGCTTGACCAACCCGTTGATTTGCTTGAAGAGCCTTGAGCTTAAGCTTCTTCGGGTCAAACTCGCTCACGACGCCCATGCACGGCGTGGACTCGCCCACGCTCATGCTATACGTGTGGAGGCCCTTGTGCCCTTTCAACCTGGCGCCCTCGATCACGACCACGTCCCCAGGCATGATGTCCGCCAAGCGCGTGTGCACCTGCGCGGCCGTCTGCGCATACACCAAGAAGCCGTACTCGCCCGGTCCACGCGCAGCCAGAGCATTCGGCACCTCCGAAAGCGCCTCCGCGACGAAGCCCTCGTACGATCCATTACCCACGAGCTTATGCTTCGACCGCTCCAGCAGCCGCCCAGCAGCCTCAGCCACGTGCACCCCAACGCGCCCCCACAAAACGCGCAGCTCGTCGACCGACATGCGCGTGGGAACGCCTGCGGGGGCCCGAGGTTGTTCCACGGACCGCCGCGTCGGCGCTGGCGGTGCAGATCGCGGGTAGGCAGTGGAGTCCTCTGACCACATCGACGCTGAAAGGTCGCTCGTCGCGCCGCTGTCACCAAAGTCGAGCGAAGGCAGCTCCCATTGACCGGTGCTCGCCAGCTCCGACGACGACTCCGGTGCTGGTGGTGCGGAGCGGGGTGGCGGGACACGCCGCGCGGGAGGAGGGGCTGCGGGTTGAGCGTCTTCGGGATCGACCATCACGAAGTCCGATGTGGCTTGGCGTACTGGGGGCCGTGGGATTGAGGTGAGCGTGTCGGCGGAGTTGCTTCGGGGAGGTGGGGTTGATGGGACAGGAGGTGGACGAGCTGATGGGATGGGTGGGCGGGTCGAGCGTGGTGGTGGTGGAGGCGGTGGTGTTGCAAGTGCAAGTGGCACTTCCTCTTCGTCTTCAGCCTCCTCGACGCCGTACTCGTCTTCCAGTTCCACGTGATATACTTCCTCAGGTTCGCTCACTTCAGCTTCGACGCGCACGCCGTCGTCGGAGCTGCCAAGGTGGTCAGATTCATTTTCGGATTCAGATGAAAGAGCCAGGGGGTCGTGTGTAGCAGGGATTGTACGCGGTAGCTCGCGCGGCGTTGCTTCTTCCTCACGTCGCGCAGGGGTAAGGGTTGGCGGCGGCGGGATAGTGGGCTGCATTGGGAGCATGCCGAAGCGCATGCCTCCCATCCCCGCGATCTTCGCTGCGATGCGCTGCCTACGCGCTTGCTCCTCCTCTGCCTCCGTCTCTTCCGACGGTTCCCCAGGTTCTTCAGGAGCCGACTGTCCCGCCGAGCTTTGAACGCCCCCGTCTGTACCTACCTCCTCTGTAGGAGCACCCGAAGCGGACGGTTGTACTCGAGGAATCGGGGGAGCACCGAATTTGATGCCCCCAAGCTTGGCCATGCGCTCTGCGATCGTCCTCCTGCGCTTCAATCCATCATCGTCCTCGGCCTCATCGCCAGACTGGAGGGCCGCCGCCGACGTAGGTGGTACAGATGAAAGGGGTTCCGCACCATCGTAGGGAACAGGTGACTTTGACGGTGTGTGCGACCGTGGGTCAATCGGGTCTGCGATGATATCAGCGAAGTAATTTACAAGTATTGGCAGACAAAATCACCCTCAATAATGTCTTCATGTGGGACTCCTTGTTCTGGCACGAGAGATGTGGGTGCTCGCTTCTTCAGTGGCGCGGGGACAGGAACTGTTGGGGAAGGATAATTCCCCGAGCTTCGCCTCTCTTCGCGACTATTTCGTGAGTCGGTACTGCGTCGAGATTCTACACTCTTGCGTCCCTTTGGGGTAAGAGATGGAATAGAAGGTTTGGGTGTGAGTATGGGTGGAGGAAGGGATATAGACTCGTCTTGAACTCGTAAATCATCAGGCTCCCTGGTAAGGACTCGTCCTTGGTCAACGACACCGAAAGTGGGCGGAGGTGGCGGAGGGGCGATGAGCGACTCCGATGGGGCGACACGAGTGGGCGGAGGGATGGACGTTCTCTGTGTTTGACGCCGTGACGACGCCGTATCCGGGCTCTCCTGAAAAGGAACTGGTATCTCTCGGGAAGGCGGAGGGACGGAGGTCCTCTTAGAAGGCGTGCGTTGCGGAGACGAATACAGTGCAAGTGGTGGGGGACTATCGAGCGCAAGGGCAGCGCGGGCGGGCGGCGGCATTGATGCTCTCTTCGAAACCGCCGGAACTGCGGGAGCTAGTGCGATGGTCGATTCAGTGCTCACCCCAGGAGCAGGGGCGGGCGGGAGTGGGCGAGTTACGCGTGGCGGGGCCATCTCGTCGTCACTGACGTCCTCAACGGGTGGAGTATGTGGTGTGAAGGGTTCGTGTTCGTCTTCGGCACCCTCTTGCGCAGCCTCGGATCCAGCCGTGGCGGATCGGCTCAGTATGGGGCCAGGCGGGGCCTCAGCCGTCGCGTGCCCTTCAGCTTCGTCATCTTCAGCTTCGTCATACCTGTCTTCGGAGAGTTGTCCGGGCTCCGCAACTCGCGTAAACTCTTTCACTTCCACCTCGTGTGCAACGCGTGCATCTTCATCATAGTCAATCAGCGTCTTTAATGACTCGTGTTCAACGGCGTGTTGTAATAGTGCTTGTGCATGTGGATCAGATTCTATGAAACAACAGAAGCACTCATCAACGTCCTGTAATATACAATCCCAGATAGAGCGGAAATAGGGGCTCGAAACAGTAATTAATATTTACCATTGTCCCCACCATCCTCATCGTCCTCTGCGTTCGCGATGCCACCCTGTTGAGAAACCAAATGGGAGACATACGGCGCGCCGAGGCTGTCTCCAGTCCCCTCTGGAAGAGTATCGACACTCAACTTGCGTTCAACGTGAAGAGTAGTAGTCTCGTCCAAGGGAGGGGGAGTAGCAGGCTGCCCACCAAAGGAACTGAACCCTCCCGTCTCGGAGACGCCTTCTGCATTACGCTGCCGTCGAGTGGTCTCGTCCTCTTCCTCTTCCGCAATCACAGACACTCTGTCCTCAGGCTCATGTGCTGTTGCTTCCTCGAACTCCGATTCATCTTGTGAAACCCGTCGCTCTGAAGGAACATCCAACTCATCTGGGTCATCCGGACGCAGGGAGTCGTGCTTCGTGCTCGAGTCTACCCGGGGCTCTTCGGGGGACTCGGAGCGCGGGTCCGAAGGTAGTTGCTCAGGTGGCGGGGAAGGCTCCGATATGTCCTCTGGGGAAAGTGCAGGTCCGCCGAGCGACTCTTCGGCAGCTCTCCCTGACGCAGGTTCAGATGGGGAAGCGTCGGCAATAGGATCGGCAGCCACGACATCATGACTCGGGACCGGAATTGGTAAGGGCAGACCGTCAGAGGCGACACCGGGCGTGACTTCTCCAAGTGACTCCGGCACAACTTCAGTCTCCACTGGGAGAGTTGACTTCGGCGAAACCTTCTTGCGCGGCGGAGCGGCGCGACGCGGACCTTGTAGGAGAGGCATCGCGCGCGGTGGAATATTGGGGCTCACAGCGGGGGAGGGTTGCTGAGAGACATATTCTACATGATATTGGTATCAGTACTTGCATGCGCGATGGGAGCCGGAGGAGGTACGTACCTGATGACGCGCTCTGTGGTTGGGGAGAAGTTGGATCGGAAGCAGGGAGTGCTACTACAAGACACAGGCAGTGAGAAAAGGAACTGTTGACTTGATGCGCATATATGCATACCATTCTCTGCGGTCTTAGCCTCAACCTGGCCATGTTCGGCGTCACTCTGAGTTTTGAGGACAGGCTCTCCCACAGGAGTGTCGGCTATCGGAAGTTCCTCCTTGGCCTTCTCGACTGCGAGTGCGACAGGCTTGGGCTTGACCTCTGGTTTGAGCCCAAAGACGGGCGCCATCCCGACTCTCGTACCGCCGAGACGAGCCATCCGCGCAGCAATCGCTGCACGGCGCTGCCTCTCCTCTTCTTCAGGATCGGCTTCCTCCTCCTCGCCACCAGGCACGTCGGAGACGGGTACAGTGCCCTCTTCGTTGACAGGTGGCGGAGACTTTGAAAGAACTGCCGTTATCTCTTCATTAGACGTCTTCTTCAGAGGCGAAACGGCAGGTTTGCTGCCAGCGTCGACTACCTCGGATGCACTGGCGTCCTCTTCGTCATCGCCAGTTACAGGGGGCGCGACGGTGACCTGAGGCGGAGGCTTCCACTTCGGCTTCTCCGATGGCTTCGGGGGTGGAGAAGCCGCGGGGCCACCACCAAACCCCCCAAGGCCTTGCAGTGCGGCCATGCGCTCCTTGAGTGATCCGCCTTTGGTAATGCTCTCCTTCGCGTCAGTAGCGGACATACTGTGATCATTACGATTGTTCGGTTGCGGGGAATCAGGTGGGGAGGATGGAGGGGGCTTCTTCCACTGAGAGAGACCACCCGGTTTGGGGCGAGGTGCAGGAGGGGGTGCGTTAGACGATGCTGGCTTTTGCTCGAAGGCAGCGATACGATCACGAAGAGAGCCGGGTTTAGGTTTAGGAGGTGTAGAATCCGACATCGTTACGTCTGATGGCCAACTCGCAGTTCTCGACGTGATTATCGTCGGCATTTTCCACTCCCGCTCAGCTGACTAACACGTCCCTTATTTTTACACGCGGGCGATCTCGTATTTCTGAGGCTGTCCACTCGACCTGTCTCCGGGATTCGATGGAGGCGCTGAAAATATTACGAGACGATAAATTTGATTTGCAATTCTTCATGCTTGCTTGTCGGTCACAGTAGGGTGATCCACGCAAGCTGGCAAGTAGATGTTAGTTTCTGAAAAAACGACCAAGCTCGCCAGTCGTTTGTGAGAAGTTTGTATGCACATCGAGTGGTCGGTTTCCAGAGTCACGTTGACAAACTACAGACAGGATTTGAAGAAGCCTGAAGGACACTGGCAGTCGAGAGCGTACGACTAATTGAGGTTTGCCATTGGTCCTATTCTACCAGATACAGAATCTGTATCTGCCAATAGCGTGGAAATCATGTCAAGGCCATGTCCATCAATCCAACTCGTTAAGAGAGCGCAGGTCGAGGAGAGCTACAACGAACTCGCGGTACTTGCGAGCAACTAGATCTCGGTCAACTCGGGCCTCGAGTGCCCCGAGCGTTCCGCGGCGGCTCAGGGACATACAGCGAGGCCCGACCGGTTCTGATTACTGAATTCGTTGAACAACGTTGAGACCATGGCGGAAGCCAGGAGGCTGAGGTAATGCCAAGGAGACCGTCTGCGGCGGTCTTTCCAAGAGTGGTTGGTGGGACTGTCGCATGAGCACTCTCAGCTGTACAAGTCTCAGCCAACTACGAGTGCGATACAGAATAGAAGAACCGTACGTACAATGAAGGAGCAGCGCGTGATGGAGCGACCTTAAGAAAGCAGCACTAGCAGTAGTGCGAATGCTGCATTGGACTGAGAAAGACTGTCGTAGAAATTATGTACGAAAGGGGGAGAAAAAGCTAGGAAACACAAAACGTGGAGACAGCCATTTCATACTGCAAGTGCCAGAGAGTCAATACTGTAGAACAGCATCGAGCAACATCGATATCGCTCCGGCAATCGGGATCAAGGATCACGCTGTTCAAGTTGGTAATCAGTAAGAGGAAGGTCATCATGGACCCCGTTATGGGCTGCAGGCGTCTACACAAGATCCGCGGCCGAGGCATGCCAGTGGAAGGCAGTCGCAGGTGCACAGCACATACTTGATTGATCGCTCGTCCCGCGTCCTCGCGTCCTCTGCTGTAAGATCCACTAGATATTTGAACACGACCTGGGACTTGGCAGAGCGAGATCGGTAGCCAAATGTGCTTGACCGAGAAGTGATCAGTGGCCAGGTATATTGAATAGATCATCGCGACAATATCATCGCGACAACTACTACCAGTAAGCGATAACAGAGAAGTTTGATACGGTTACTAACCCTGAATATCGTGATCCCAGCAAGTCCGAATGCGCAGACCCGTCGTCCGGGTTATAAGCAGAGGCAACGCGGTCCAGGTTGAGGTGAACAATAATTCACCGGCGCTACCAGTTACAGTACAATCTGCTTCTTGATGTTCTGTACAACCGCAGAGCAAGTCATGACGTGCATGACGCACAGCCTGCAGTGCCAGGCATAATAAGCGCTTCTTTACATCAATGTCACGCGGTCCAGAAGCTGCGTGACTGCCAACGGGTGTGAAGTTGTTGTAAAGGGCATGGGCAGGATAACGACATGACGATACGGCAATACTACATGCAGTGCGGTGTACGCTGTACCCTGCACGTCCCGCCCTGCACGTCCGATTGCAACCCTGAGAGCGACGCGCAGGAAACAGAGCAGCTGAGTTTGTCGACTTCCACGAGGATTTGAACTCTTGTTTGGACTTTGAAGCTACTAGTATTATCATAAAATAGTCCGGAGAAATTGCGATTGTGATGGACGTCGTGGTTTACATCAGGGTGAATGAACCCTTCCACAACCCACCCAGTGGTCCTTGGAATACAAGTACAGTACAAGTACAAACGCCATTGCGGTGTCAAAGTACAAGTATAAAAACTTAGAAGAACCGTGTGCGATTAAAGAAGCTGGATACGGACTCTGTCACAGAAACACTCTGTCTAACGTCAATCCCCACTGTGTCGTGCTCTGCCAAGCTGTCTATCTCCACACCCCAGGCGTGCTTTGCGATGTAGGATTTGAAGCTGATGTACTGCCCTCGATAATATCCGGGGCGCATCACGTAGAATTGAATGCGGGAGGACGCGATACCCTGCAGCACCTCTGGATACAGGTTCAGGACATGTCTCTGTGCACTCTAGATCCGCACTTCTACGTCAACATAATGGCTCTACTCGCAAACATGAAAGGACAGACCCTGTAATTTCGGATTTTGTAGGACCTGATCAGCTTGCCATTGAGGTTGAAGTACATCCTCTCCGAGACCTGGCCCGTCGCGACGTTTTGGGTGGAGTAGTAACTATCCGCATAGGTACTGAGTGGGGGACTGGAGGGAGCGTAGGAGTAGGACCAAACGGAGGGGGTCCTATACCGACCGCTGTAGGGGTCATATACTGACATGGATGGGGAAAGCCGTAGTTGTGAGCTCCGTTGCACGACTCTTATAGGTGAATCGTGGCATATGCGTGCTGGGGCGACACCACATATAGAGTAAGTGATCGTATCAAGCGCTCGTGTGCGTGCGTGGACGTATGTCCGAGCCGGGAGCACGGCACCACATAACATCACAAATCCCGGAACAAGTCCCGGAATAGGGAACCTTTACGTCAGTGCGTATTCATGAACAAACGGATGGCTGCATGACGCAGATGATCGAGGAATGCCCTTGACCACACACCGAGAGACCGTCTACTGTAACATAACAGACGGAGTAATTAACATGTTACTACGTTTGGTTTTCCTAGTATCATCCATTGTCCTCTGCAAGTCAATTTACCTTGCATAACCATAACCATAACCCAGCAACAGTCAGCTCCAAGTCGACGCCACTGACATTTAGTAACTCTCCTGCCAGTGGCGTGAAAGGCATAAATGTACTAAACCAAAGCCCGGTGACTTCTCCGCCCTCACGCGGCGAACTCCTGGTCCTGGTGTAGCCAAAGCTGATCATCCCCATCCTATAATTGTCTCGCGTGATACTGTAACGTGATACATCTTTTAGTGAGCACCTCACTCAAGCACTCGGCGGGCCCTATAGCGCCGAAAACGGCCCCTGGCCCTTGCTAACAAGAACGCAGCCGAAGGTTTCCGATATGTAGGGCCAAACCCTACCATCAGCCCAAACTGCGCCACAACTTGCCTATCCTCTCGAGAAGCATCACAAGGCCCGTCCGATGATCATCGGATGCTGAGCACTGCCATTTCTTGTACCAGTGCTTTGGCAGTTCCGCATCATTGTTAGCATGTGCCAACCACACGCCGTCAACATAAATTTTGTGCCCTGGCAAAATGACCTCACTCGACAAAACGACTGCGGTCCGAACCCAGAGACTACGACCGGAAGGACAGGCAAATGGGCTCACTAGAAACAGGTTCATAGTACGCCTACGTCTAGCTAGGATCTAGGACTGGAGTTCTCAAGCCAAGACGACTCGATTGCAAATTCTCTGGGGCAAGTCCCATCACACTCCTTACGTGGTTGAGAGCATAGCAACGCTCGCGGTCTCATGTTCGGCCGCATGCCAGCCACCTACAGTATTAGAAGGTAAGCTTCCGAGTTCGAGGATCAGCTCTGTATAGTCGAAGATCGCCTTGCATTACCCACAGTTTGTCTCGACATGGGGATTCACCCTGGCTGAATTGGAAGACGTCTCGATGGTTCAACGTTCAGGCATATCTAACTGTCTATTAGGCATCTTGGTACGTCCATCATGTATCACTTCCGACTCCACGTGTTCTCGGGCAGGGAGTATGCTGTTGCGCATGTCACATAATTATTGAACTTTATACAGGCTACCTCACTAGGCTTTGGCTGATAACCGCCGACCATTCGAAGGGCGGGGGGAGGTTTCGAAGAGGTAATTCAGTCTATTTTTGACGCTTCCTTGGGCAGTGCGCGAATCTCGTGTGTACCTGATGGGCATGCCTGATCAGAGTGTACGTCTCCACAGAGAAGCCGGAGCTTTGGCTGTGCTTGGGTGGTTGCCTCGCTGTTTCCTTGGGGTTCTCTCTCACCAGATCCAGGGTTACCAATGGCTTGTGCACGCTTCTTGGGCTCCTTCCGTGCGCGATTCAGGCGTGTCGTCGTGGACGCGCCCTTGAAGTGTTTGCTGCGTAGGGTGTAGGGTATCCGCGGCTACGGGCAGTTCGTCTATGGCACGAAGAAGATCCTAAAGCGCACGACAACCAGACAACCTTCAGAATATACCATAATACCAAGACTCCGCACCTCTGTGGAGGCGCAATGCAAGTGTTCGAGCTCACCCATGCGCCTCGATCCCGTCCGGTATGACGTTGCCGCAAGTGGGAACACCTCATCTCTATCTGCCTTACTTGGGCATGTCATCTGAAAATTTGTATATCGGGTCGTACAGGTTAGGATGCATCGATATTTTCGTACCTAGGATACCGATCCCAGTAAAGATGCCCCCATGTTGTATTCTCTCAATAGATCGGGTCCCGCCACGTCAGGATTCTGAGACGGGGAAGTGCGGCACAGGAATAGTTCGGTAATCGTATCATCTTGCTAGTTTCCATCTTGCTAGTTTCGACTACTTTGAGTGGACAAGTTGTGAGCGTACGGCCAAGAGTGATGCCGCGCAGACAAAAAAGGAAATAAAAAGTTGGACGTTGGGGGGTTTGAACCCTCGACCTCACGCATGCAAAGCGTGCGCGCTACCACTGTGCCAAACGCCCATAAGTGGGAATGCAATCTAAGCCAATAGTATGACTAATGTATGATTCAACCCTTTGCGGCCCGGTGAACCTTGAAATGTATGTCGCTCGGTGACTGTGTGTGCACAGATGAGTCTGTCTACTTTCTTGCTTGGAAAGCATCAATCGAAAGGAGGGAAGAATATAGATGGGGATCTTGATTCCCTTTTCTCGGTGCGTCTCCTTCTAACCTGGCTCTCGCAGTCGTGAATTATTGGCTCGCACGCAGGCATCAGCTCCCCCAACTACTCCCGGTCCCCAGAACGCGGGTATTAAGAGGAGGAGGGACATAGGAAACGGTGGTCCAATCAAGCGGAAAAAAGCTGTAGAAGCCATCGATCAATCCCTCACGTCAAAACCAGCATCCTCTGAGCCTCCAGCAAAGGACGCGAAAAAGGTCAAGGGACAGAGGCGCATCAGCGAAGGTTCGAAGACAAGGAATAAAACAAAAGATGCCTCAAAGGCAAGTGATGAGGAAGAGGTCGATTGTGGATTAGAAGAGGCCTACGAGCGCAAGAACCGCCCCCCTGGAAAGCAGGGTGTGCCAACGCAGCCAAACACCTCGAAGGACAAGGAAGAGTTGGAGAGCGCCTCTGAGAGCGAGATGGATTTATCGAAGCTCGTCCACGAGACAGTTGGCAGGGAGGACAGACATGGAAAGACGAGACCGACTCGGAAACGCGTACATCAAGGCTCGGACTCTCCCCCCGACGAGACGAAAGAGCAGCGTGATGCACGCACAATATTCATTGGCAACATACCCGTCGATGTAGCGAAGAGCAAGGTATGCCCAAGCCTTTCCCCCTCCCCCTTCGTTGGTCTCACATATGCTGGCAGTCTGCTCTGAAGCAACTCAGGCGGCATATACTATCGCATGTCCCGGGGGCCGAGATAGAGTCCACGCGTTTCCGTTCTGTCGCGTTCAAAAAGCCAACATCCGCTGCGCCGGGACCGCGCACGCACGTCCTCGAACGCACCGCAGAATGGCGCACGTCCAAAGGCGACGACGTCCCTGCGCCGCCGCCGCGGCTAACTTCCCACGACAAGAAAAAGATTGCCTTTATCAGGCATGAGCTTCACGAGGAAGCGGACACCCTCACGGCCTACGTCCTCTTTGCGTATGGCGGGAAGCTCGCCCCCGACGAGGCTGCGAGGGCCGCGGCTGTTGCGCTCGACAATTCGCCGTTCATGGACCGCACACTGCGCGCGGACACCCTAGGGGATGGCGTAGGGGATCCGAAACGCACGGTGTTCGTCGGGAGTCTGGATTTCGCGAGTCATGAGGAAGAACTACGCACGTTCTTCGAGGGCGTTGTCAGCGCCGAGCGCGGGCCACGCAGCGCTGTCGCTGACTCTGACTCTGACTCCGATGGCGAGGCAGGCGCCACCAGTACGGATGGACCGGGAGCGAAACCAAAGACATGGGTCACGCGTGTACGGATCATCCGAGACAAGGACACGCTACTGGGCAAAGGAATCGCATACGTTCAGTTCGCGGTGAGTAACTAACATTTCACGCGTCCTCGCAATTTGACATTGAGCCTGGGCTGAATTGGCTGAGACAGGACCGTGAGTGCGTTGATGAATTACTCGCCCTCGAGCCTGGCAAGCTCAAGTTCGCAAAACGCAAGTTGCGCGTCGAACGCTGTAAAACCTTGCCTGGCTCACTCAATGGCCTCGACCGACCCTCCGCTGCTACCACTGCCGCCTCCACAACGCCTCACTCCCGCGGTACTCACACGCCATTAATAAAACCCAAGGCCGTGCCGAAGGGTAACCCGAACCTCGGTGCGCAACTAGCCCATTTGTCCAAATCTGAGCGCAAGGCTGCCAAGGCGGTTGACCCCGAGCGGGTTGCACGGCGCCTCGCTAAGAAGAAAGCGCGCAACGCCCTGGGTGTTCCAGAGCAGGGGAAGGACCGCGTGCGCGTGCGCAAAAACACGTCGGAACAAAAGGGTGCAGGTGCTCCCACTCCTCGGAAAAAGAGCCGGGTGCGCAGCGAAAAGAGCGTAGAGAAGAGGAACACAAAGAAGTGATAAATGGTATTGATGTCACAGACCTTTGTGAATCGTCGTGTAGTACTACAACATACATACGGCACTCCCACGGTTTGGCACAGACCTCAAACCTCTCTTCCCTTCGGGCTCCAAGAGGGGTTGTTGGAAATGATAGGACCAACACCTCCCTGCAGAATAGTGTCGACCGTCATGGCAAGAGTAGGTGTGATTGGAGTAGCTTCCATTGCCCAGAGAGCGACCGCAACGGTACTATAACGACGATCAGACTTTCGAACTCATTCCTAAAAAGAGGCACGCACTTGGTTCCATTATAGTCCAGAATACCCTGATGTACCGGGAACTTGAATTGGGGGCTGTATACGAACGGGCGTCGTCATCAATACCTCCGCGTTACCTCAGGCTCGAATATGAGATGTGCCATACCCGAGATTCGCCACTCGCTTGCCCATCATCCATCCGTTAACAAATAAGAGCGCACGGTATGGTTGTGCGCTTTCATCGAAAGTAAACGACAGCATCACATCGAAGCCAGGAGGTATATGCAGAGGGAACTCCGTTACGAAGAACCCGATGCCTGCGGCATCGTTGGGCAAGCCGTCCGAGAGGTCCCGGGACACCCAGTTGCTCGTGTCTAACCCGGGTAGATGCCATCCCGCGCGCTCGCCGAAGAGTCCGCCTTCGTTCAGCACGCCGCGGACGCGGTCGGGAAAACTGCAACGTACAGGGGTAAGTAAGGCTCTTGAAGGGTCATAGAAAAGGCTGCGAACTCTGTATATCCACCGATTTTGCCCTGGACTTTCCATGTACCAAACGTGCCATTGTCAAGCTTGAAGCCACGCACGCCTCGTGGGGATTTAGAACTGTCGGTCATGGCTTTCCACATGTTCAGAACAAGATCAGAAATATTGAGACAAACTCACCCCCATTCGTCTGGTTTAGGCCCATATTGTCCTGCGGGAAAACGTTACTCGGGTGCAAATCTGGAAACTGATAGACACTTACCTGAACTATGGTGATAACGTTGTCCGCCCCAGGTATCAGAGAGTCAGCCGGGAAGATGAATTCATCGTCGGTCTCTTCAAGTATATGGAGATTATTAGTCGAGCTACGACAGAAGGGTCAGTAGGATGTCGCCTCCAAGATGGAGAGAGCGTCCGTACTTCCCGAATGAAGTACCCAAGAAGTGTGAGTTCAACCAGACGCTGGCGGCAAAGGCTATTGTGTGTCAGTTGCGCTATCAAGAAACAAAGCGAGTATGGTAAATACCTTCTCCACCGTTTATTGATAGGTTGACCGATCTCTCATGGCCTGTTGCGTGGAAGTGTCCGCGCCAGAGTACGATATTTTCGCAGCTGAGTTCTCCTGTCACCCCAGGAATTCGGACTGAGCGTTGGATCCTACGTACAATCCATAGTCACATCCATGCAAGACTCGCCCGTCTCCATAGTAAGGCTTGAATGGGACGTTCGTCGTCGTGTGATTGGCTACAATCCAGCTAGAGTCGTCGAAGGTCGCCTGTATCTCCGGCAAGCTGTCGCTGAACTTCCACTTTGTAAGGGCTGGCACTGTAAATTTCGGGTTCGCGAACGTCAAGTGCCCTACAAATGTACCCGGGAAGCGAGAGAGATTGCTGCTTGCGGTGTTGTCCTTTGCGACGGCCTGGCCATTCCACGTCACTGCCTTCATCTGAGGGGGTCCAATTACTTGGAGCGTGACACTTGCATTCAGATCACCGTGTAGTGCAAGAGTACCATCTGCTCCTAGAGAGGCATTCCTCACGAGGTGTGGGCCACCCACCAGCAGCGTAGAGTTGGTGCCTATCTGCCAGAAGCTGGCGTGTGAACCGGTCCCGTCAAGCACAGGAGCAAAAAATGTGCCCGAAGTGGGCGAGGTGGAAACTAGCACGAGGGAGGTTTCTGTGTCGACGACAGCGAAAGGGCCGCCCCTGGTGACACCATCTGGGAACGTAAAGTCGACCGCGGCCGAGTGAGATAGAGCAAGCTCGCTAGGTTCCCCGCTGTCCGCGGTGATGTACAATACGTCACGGTTCCCAATATGGCCTGCGAAAAAGACTGGTGCGGTAGACCAGTGGATGAAACCAGAGGTACCGTAATGATAGTCGGTTACGATCACTTTGGACTGTCGACCGTTGAGTGTGATATTAGGCACTGCCCGAGGAATGGTAAGGGTCCCAGCACTTGTTGTCACCGTCAAATTGAAGGCTGTCAACGCTCTAACAGACACAATGTCAACTTATTGGCTTCGTGAAGATAGCGTCCATACGTGGATGATGAATTTGTCTGGCGGGCAATCCAGAAGCCCGTGCCCGTGTCTGGATTCTTCAAGAAAGTTACGAAGGCAGCGGGGTTCGTGACTTGAACTGAACCTGACGTGCTGTTTCCAACCCGATCAGTCTTCATAAACTCTGGCGAACTCCTCAAAAACAGGCCCTGAGCTTTCAGCTCCGTGAATTTAGTTGCAATCTCGCGAGATTCTCCAATAGCTGCACCATAGTCATAAGACGCTGTTGAGAGGCATCAACGGGAGCCCCCACATCTCTGTATATTGGACCTTACTGTAAACCCCCGGAAAAGGGAGACCACCCCAGGAAGTGCCTCTGTTACAAAATAGATGAAACTGAGAAGGGTACGTCCCAATAGGAACCAACACTCACCCATATACCATATAGAAGTTTATCAATTTCGCATTCGAAGCCCAAAGCTGGCGATAGAAGACGGATTGGAAATCTGGACCCGTCATTTCCCCACAGGATGCATAGCCGGGAGCCGTCGGTCCCCAAGCGTCATAAGCACCAGCTTGAAACTGATCTACGTCAGCGCTTTGGCGTTGTAAATCCACATGCCGTACCTCGGGGACGTAGAGCGGTTGGCGCGGGTTAACTTCTACGGATAGAAGCGTTTAACGTTATTCATCTTGTGCAGTAAGGGCATCAAACCTTCGTGATACTCGTAGTAATTCGTTACAACCGGCTTCCATGTCTGAGGGTGAGAACAATCAAACTCTTGAGGGTACGAGTCGAAACTAGAATGGTTAGATGGGTCGTAGCGTGACTAAACCTCGTGGGCATACCCATATATATCTACCGCACCCTGAAAGGATTTTAGCGAGAGACATGTAACCGCAAGAGGTACGGTCCCACCGTCCCGTTGACGAAATTCCTCTCTTGGCCAGGATCATTGTATGTGAGCGGGACAACGATAGAAGAATTATGGTAGGCAGCCTCGAGCTCGTCGAAATATTGCGCGTTACCGGACCCACTCTGAAAATATTCATTATCTGACAGACCGATAGACCGATTATCTGTCCATAGTATGCTGCGGTAGGACAAATGTTACGCACCAACTTGAATTGCTTCAGGTTATGAGTATTTCCTTCGTCCTCAGATTGACTGTACAACTTACCAATTATAGGTCCGCCCTCAGTAATTTGATTTGGCGCAGCCTGGGTGATGATGCCCTGGATATAGTCCTGCCATGCAGCGTTGAAGTCTGTCGCGTTCGTCCGCAAGGAGCCTTCAGTCTCGCTGGTAACCCAGTGGGCTATTCCACCCGCAGTTGTTTCCGCATTTATGTATGGACCAGGACGAAGAACAACCCACACTCCAGCTGCAAGAGCTGCATCGAAAAGAGGCTGCAGAGCACGAAAGGCATTGAAGTCAACGACGCCAGGTGCAGGGTTCAGAAGACCCCAGTGAGTGTACACTGAAACTGCATTTAGGCCTGCCGCCTTAAATTTCTGGAGAATGTCCAGCCACAAGGAAGGTACGGGCAGGCGGAAAGTGTGAAACTCTCCGGAACTGCCAGAGAAATAAAGTAAGGCGCTACCTGCGAGCAAGCCTTTGAAAGAAAGATCACACGGACTTACTATACCAGTATACGTTGCCCATGCAGGGCGAGTGTGTACTTATCCCATTGCACCATGTTGGTACGTCCATTGGAAGAGAACACGGTGGTAATGGGTGGGGAGAGCGTAGTTCCGTTGCCTATCGTATCTGAATAGATACAAGCCAGAAGCCCCGAAAAACCAGACTTCAAACAATGTTGGAATCGGAAGGGAGGTGCACGAAACTGGGGGAACATGAAGATAATCCCGAGCATAATGGAAACGACGAGAAGAACAGCCCGGGCACCAAACCATGAACTATTCCACCGAGACCTCTCAGTGTGCATGTTGACCTTGTCGTCACGGCAAAAGTGCATGTTTGCAGAAAGGTTTGCAGTCCCCGAAGTGTCACCCGTAGATTGAACCCTACGTCTTGCGCGTTCATGTGACTTCCTGACTTCCATTCTGTCAACTACAGTCAGTCAACTATACTCGGCACGCGAATCCAACGTAGACTTGCAATGGGTTAAGAGGACTTGGAGTTGACTTGGAGTAGTTGAACTTTGTGGCAGGCCCCGGGCCGTATTCCCACAATCACGAGACTGCACTTCATTCTTCGGTCCGGCGCACGGTGGGGACTCCCGGAGTAGTCTCCCAGATCCAAGCCCAGTTCAGTCGAAGCAAATTGGAACGTGGTCCTGGTCTACAGTGACAGAGGCGGTGATGCGCGAGTAGTCCGTGACGTCTGAAGCTCTGAAGGACTGCATTATAACTTGCAAGATAACTTGCGTCTGTACATAATAAACTGAGGCATCCTTTGCGGTTTACATAGGTATCCAGACTGAAGAAAAGAGACAAACAATGGCCAATAGACGATAAGGATAGAGAAAGTGAATGTAAATGAGAGAGGTCAAGTTAACTGAAAGTTCCGAGATGGATCGTTACTGAGTTGTTAAATTTAGTCCCGTGAAAGTTTACGCCACAATGTTCCAATGCCATGATCATGCTGAGGTCGAATGGGCAAAAGAGCGTCCACACCCCGCGCTCTTGAAAACAGACTCAGCAGATACTTCGCAAATTCGGTGAGCCATGTCACAACCACCGACCAGCCCAGTTGAAATCTAAGCCGAACTTGCCATCCTTGTCGAAAAGGATGCTCGCAAATCGCTGAAGGCATATCCCTCCGTATGCAAGTCCATCAGTACCGGAGTTTTGGAGAACTTGCTTTGCATTGACAACGAACTTGACAGCGACAAGTTCGTCAATCATGATGTCTGAAAAGCCGACGTCCCTTCGAATCTTCGCCAGATATGTCACGTATGTTGGATCATCTTTACGTAATCGAAGCCGATGCGATGAAAGATTTTAAATATGGGTAAGAACCGGGATGAAGAGAACCCTTATTGAAGGACGGTGTTGATCTACTCATAGTAGTCCTGGAGTTTAGGAAGTTTTTGACGCAACGCCATCATGACTCGTGCAAATCGGTGGATGTAAGCTTCTTCATTCGTCGATAAGAGTCCAATCCACATCATGTCCGTCAACCATGGACAATGAAAACACGGCCCCGAGAACGCACATCCTTGGGCGGCCACCCGCAATCGCAATGGTAGGACAACAGCATCTGTCGCGCATTGTAGACCGCTAAATTCATGTGAGATCATCATAATACATGAATGTGAAGCGGAGCCCACATAGTGCTGGATCCGTGCTCGCATCGTGCTATGACCGGCTTTAACAGAAGGGTCACAGCCGCCTTCACCAAGGATTTGCTTGTACCCCCAGATGAGGAACGGAACACTTTCGCCAAGGGTTGTCATGTCGATCGTAGAGATACCATTGGGACGAGTCCTATCGGTTTTGTGCACCTCATGAATACCAACTGGCAACAGCCAAGAGTTTCGACAACAACTGTGGTCATTCGGGGTTGGAGGCCGACTCAGACATCTTGAGCTGGGAGGCGAATGACATGAACTCTTGTACCTGTATAAGAAAGTCGCGAGGTAAGTCGAGGATTGTTGGCATCGCGAATACATTGCTCAAATATAGGGTGGAAGATGTGGACTGGCGGGGCAACTGTCGTCGTCAGCCCGTAATTTGTCGTCGCGTTGGAGTCCAGCCCATCATGCTCAGTCCAACGAATACATGAGGACACGGGCGAACGAAGAATTCGCCATCCATGACGTGTCATGGATGGCAAATTCTTCGTTCGCATGGATCTTCACATACTCGTTGGACTTAGCCACCATAGACGGTGGCATGCCAAGTTTTGAGCAATCTTGAGAAAGCCTAATATCATATGGGCATTTGTCATGAATATAACAGAAACATGACACACCCGTATTCTCCGCAAGTTCACTAATTACGTCGCTCGCTTCGGCGTGTTCTAGGTTTTTACCTGACTCGATACAAGACACCTTAGTATTGAACAGAAGATACACTCACCAAGTGCCGCTACCTCAACCAGGATGTGGATGGGTTCTTTGGACATGTCTCCATGTCCGAAAACTGATATATTCGCTACCGGGCCTTGTTTAGGCATCAAAACCGTCGGATCGGAATGGTTTTCAAGGTTTGTTCTAGGTAATCTCCATCAGGAAGACCGGCACACTTCCAAGGGACGAGATCGCATGCATCGACGTGACTCGGAGTGAGTCTATGGGCATGCTGGTCTTTGATCATAGAGCGGCGACAGTCCGGTCGTTATCCACCTCGACCTCGCCAATGTGTTCATCCAGTTTGTCACCAGGCCAAACAAGGCACATTAGCCTCGATTTCACGCTAGACATTGCAAGATACTATCCTGCAATGTCTAGCGTGAAGAACAGTGTAAAGAGCTGACGGTGGCACACAAGGTAGAAAAAAAAAATCGCTGTGAAAGAGACTGAGAACCTGGAATAGTTTTAAGCGCACGAATAGCCACCACTGCCACAAAACCGACGCCGCATTCGATGGAATGGACAATTTCGAATCTATCCTGTTGAGGAGAAGTTCGACGAATTGATGAGGCCGGCAAACTTCGATCGACAATCTCTCCACGTGTGATGCTGACTCGGCTCACTGCAGCTCGGTACGCTGCAACAGGCATCGAGACCAACCATGGTAACTCACGATCGGTCGACATATCGCTGCTGCGCACTGCAGTTGTGTAGCGATAATGCCGAACATGTTT